>JAQHUG010000036.1:3461271-3537104 GCA_028555095.1 Dicrostonyx torquatus
ATCTACAGGCAATTGGTAGTGAACCATGTACCACACTGAGCATAACTTGAGCAAAGAAGGCCTCAAAGCCCATACCCACTTCGTCCAACAAGGTCACACCAACTCCAACAAAGCCATATCTCCTAATGGTGCCACGCCTTTTAGAGGTTATTTTCTTTCAAACCACAACACAGTAGAAGCTTCCTGAAATATATACATATATGAAGAGGTTCTATATGAAATTGGTAAATAACAGGACAAACAAGAGCCCCAGCTAGGCATCTCTTGCTATCAAATGAAGCTTCTAGTACCAGGAATGGGTTACATCTAATGAAATTGATGGGCAAAGGGATCCCAATGGGAATCTTGGAACAACCCAGGCTGTTGCTAAGACTATAGGTTCTTTTGTACAAACTGATGGCTAGGCCCTATTGCTGAAGAGAATATCTACAGAACTCACTGAACACAGAGCAGTAAAGTTGGGGCCTATATAGAGTCTTCACTCCTATGTGCTAGCGTCTTTGGTACAGGAAGGTACTCTGTAGGCTACCAAAGGAGAAATGCAGATTTTCTTCTTGCGGTTGTTGGCCACTGGCCCAAGAGAGTTGAAGAAGCAGATGAGGTGAGCAGGGTTTGGATGGCCATGGGCGTGACAGAAAGAACTTCCAGGAGTCAGCTTCAGAACGACAGCCCATTTTATTGTCCCAGGGGTAAGGTATATAAGGATCCTTAGGGTTATGGGAGGGAAGAACTGATTGGTTATAACACAGCACCTAATTATCATAGGGGCAGGAGGAAAGAGCAGGACTACGTGCTGAGTCCTGCAGCGTTTGCAAGGAGTCAGGGCAGGTTAATCCTCCAAACAAGGTCAGGCATCTGAGCTTAGGGACACTCTCCAATTAAGGTTAGTGGAGCAGAAGAAGCCCTGCTGAGAAAGGAAGCTCTCCATTTTGGACACAGCTCAGAGAGCTGTCTGGACACAATGGACAGCAACCTTAATAGCAGGGCTCTCAAACAGAGAGGCCTAAATACCAACCCAGCTACAAACCCTTAGTCCTACAGTGTTGATCTGCCTATGAGATCTGTTAGTGCAATGGTGGCACAAATCTTGTGGGAGCAACCAACCAATATCTGGCTTGGCGTAAGGTCCACTACATGAGATCGAACCCATACCTGATCCTGCTTGAGTGACCAAGAACCTGAGACAAGATAGACCAGGGATAAGGCTAGGACAAAGCTAAATACAACCATTAAATTAACCAACCAAACAAAAAACAAAACAAAGAAAACAACCCAAACAAAAACCACTTCCAAAAATGTAGCAATAAAATGACTGTTACTGATTTTCTGGGAAATTCACAGGTCAGTGCCTTGCTTAGCCATTGTCGGAGTAGCTTCCTGCTGTGGCAGATGATAAAGATACAGAGACCCACAGCCGCACAATATATAGAGTGAGCAAGCTTGGAACACTCAGCCCCTAAATGGAATGTCTCCATCAAATTCCTTCAGTCAAGGCTCAGGAAATTCTTTTGAAGAGGAGACTGAAAGAGTTTATGACCCAGAAGGGATGGAAGACACCAAAGAAACAAGGTCTTATAAACACAGGAGGACCAACATGCATTTGAACTCATAGAGACTGAGGCAGCCTTCATAGGGCCTCAATGGGTCTGCACCTGGTGGGGTTCTAGAGCTGAAAGGAGAAGAGGATGCATGCTGCCCTCTGTAACCCGGAAGCAATGTAATTGATAACCACTTGCAAGCAAAAATTTAGTTTTCTCCAAGGGATTCTCACTGGTGAAACAAACTACCCTTAAGGATAGGCTGTGTGTCTGTATGTCTGTGTGTCTGTATGTCTGTGTGACTGTATGTCTGTGTATCTGTGTGTCTAACAGTAGGTGGCCAACAGAAAATGAACTCAGTGGCATCTTTGGAGGTTCCTTGTCTCATAAAACCATGCCCAACTCTTTTTTTTTAACCTTTTTTTTTGTCTTTTTTTTCACTACAGATACATGGCATACATATTTTAGCTTCTGGTTCTGTATTTTTATGGGATTCTTGAGTATGTAAACCAAATACTCACCCTAAACATCCAGAGATTTTGGAGGGGGAAAGAGGAGGAAACCTACGTTCTGCTACAATGTGACAGCAAGTGTCATGCCACCCAAGCAATCAGCCCAGTAAGGTCAGAGGTTGGTACCGAGTCTGGATAGCTCCCTTAGACTGAATAGGAAAGGAGTCACCGTGTGGTGAAGAGCGCACACATCCCAGTAGTGGGAAGAAATCACAAAAGCGTTTGTGCCATAGAGGTCAAAACAAACAAAAACCTCAACACTTCTGTCCCCTTTTCGTCTAGCCAGTGTGAGCCACTGCCAGAATAACACAGTGAAGATAAAGGGATGACTGCTTTGGGACACAGAGTGCTCCTTGCTGACCTGGGAAGACCTGCTTCTTATGTTTGACGAGGGTGGTGAGCAGAGTTGGGATGAAGAAATGTGATGGTTAATCTCACCGCTCTACCTGATTGTACACAGTAAAGTGCATCTCTGGGTGTGCCCAGAAGGGAATTCCCAGGAACAATTAGATCATTGTTAGATCAGGGCTTCTGACCTAATAAATCCCCTAATCTTAGGAGGGATTCACAATGTGGTAACCTTGTTAGATGGGGTGAAAAGTAGTGGGAGGGACTTATTTGGAGGAAGTAGTCACTGGGGACACGTCCTTGGGGAAGTACATCTCCATCTCGCCCTGGCTCTTTCCTATATTCCCGTGTCCCGCTTCATCCCACCTCAGGTTTGCCATGAGGTAGACAGTTTTGTCCACTCCACCCACCTACTGCCATGTTCTGCCTAAGCCCATGGGACCAAGCAACCATAGTCTGAAACCAAAAGCCCAAAATAAATCTTACCTTCTTTGGAGTCATTCTCCAGGGTGTTTTGATTACAGCTACTAGCCAACACAGGAAGGCAGGATAATAACTCTGGAAGATCACGAGGATCAAAGGGTCGATTTTCAAAGATGGGAGACAGTGGTGTCAGACTCACTTTCCTCCTGGGTGTTCAAGGACAGGAATAGGTAAAGACCGGTGCTGAGTGAGCCCCCAAAGCTCAGTTCAGAAAGGTCACTGAGCAAGGAGGGCTTAGTGATGAAACAAGGAGAAAAGAGGAAGAGTAGCCTCCTGGCACGCACGGGAAAGGAGGGGTGGCTTTAGGTGAACAAAGTAAAAGCTGTGGCTTCACAGTGGCGCTGCATCGCAACTTCAGGATGCTGAGAAAAGATGGAGGACAAAGCAGCCTGCCTGAAGAGGGCGCTGTGACGAGATTGTAGAGATCTACTGCTCTGGCTCCAACCAGGGACTAGGGAATCCTTTTAAGGTTGCCACAGTTATTGCCATTGGATTTTGGTTTTCCCTTTATCTTTTTTTTTTCTTTTTTCCTAAGGGATCTCCAGATGACATGTGTCTCAGGACTGCACCCTCTAACCCATTCCAGGCATCTTGGGTCCTCCCTTACCTGGAAAGCCGGGCAGGATGGAAAGACAGTCCGCTTCTGTTACTGTGAGAAAATGAAGAGGGCATTTAGAGAAAGGGGCCAGGGAATAAAGGAAATTTGTCAGGGAAATGATGGCAGAGGGTATCAGTGTCCCAGAGGGACAGACAGGTTACCATCTGCAGAGAAGCTGTGGAGCACAGTCAAAGAAACGGTGACAGACGGTGACAAATGCTTGTCTGTGCTCTATGTGCTACCATACAGTTCCCGAGCTTCGGGCAAGGGGCTGGAGGTTGAAACATACAAAGACACAGAGAGACAGAGACACGGACCTCTAGTTACTGGCAAGAAGCCCTTTATTCAATAGCACCACGGAGGCTTATATACCCAACAGTCAGGTGGGCCAACAGGTGAAAACCTTATCCTCTGATCCTCAAGGCAACACGTGCTCGTGAAGCAGAGCTTTTAGTAACTTAAATCAGAAGATCTCTAGCAGGAAAGAGCAGCTGGAGGCCAGGACTCCAAATGGTCCCAACAGGGCACCAGTGTTTCAGGGTGACAGACAGGTTACCGTCTGCAGAGAAGCTGTGGAGCAAACAGAGCTGTGAGTTCCCTGCTTGGCCTCTTGTAGAAAGTTCTACTTGAAAGGAGCCCCTGCCTCCTTTCCTTCTAGAAAAGCTTTTCCGTTGCTCCAGAGTTTGAATGGACCGATAGGAAAAGACGAAAGTAAAAATGAATTATGGATAGCTTCATGTCTCAGTGTCAGCAAAGATTTCTGAAGCAGGGAAGAGATATGCTAATCCAAAGGGGAAAAATAGTAAGTTGATTTACATTAAAATTAACACAGGTTCACAAAAAGACACCCTTAGAAGGCAAAAATTCCAGCCGGAGTTTGCAAGAAGATTTGAATCCCCGTTGCATGACAATACTAACAAAGGATGTGTGCAAAGACCACAGCACGGGATGGATGCACTCCTCACTGGGTCACACTCTAGTCTCCGTGTGGCCGTTTCATTACTGCTTCTACTTTATTCATGTTAAGCATATTAATTTATACTTCTATCTCAGGCTTCTGCTTAATTGTATATCACAATGGACTGAACCTTATATTTTTACTTGTGAGCCTAGCCTTAAATGGGTGAGCATATCTCCAGCCTTGAGCTAAACTTCATAGGCTACAAATAAAATAATTGAGGCAGGGTCTTGAACTCATTAGATGTCTGAGGATGATCTTGAACTCTTGACCCATCTCCCCCCACCTCACAAGTGCTCGGCTGAATATTTCTTGCAGGGTCCTGCAGCTGTGAAGCGAATTGATCAGGTCTGCAAGGCAAGGTGACCCAGCATCCTGTTTCTCCTCACCCTTGATGGTCCTGAGGAGAGACGGTCCCATGCTACTCCTTGAACCTCATCCCAGGCTGAGCTCAGATGGGTGCCTGCTTTGCAAAAAGAAAAAACAAAACAAAACGTATTTTTGAAAATATGTTCCATGATTTCTCTTTCTAGCTCCCTTTTGGGGGTGTCCAGATTCCTGTGGGGATGAAATTTTGATGAATTATAATATCCCTTTATCCCCAGGATTAAAAGGAAAGATACGTCAGGAGCAAGAAGGAAGAGGAACATTTGCTGCTAAGAAGGTTCAGGTTGCAGCTTCTCTTGCTTATTTATTGAGGTTAAAAGTTAAACTGGATTAGGACAATCATATTTTTCTGACACGTTGACTTGCTTCTTAAGAAAACATATTTAGCTTTCTTCATGGACCATTTCTGTGGAAGAGCCAGGAGCTCTGGTCATGAGCCGCAGAGCAACCCCGAGGGCCCCTCTGTAACCGACTCAGCTAGCTGTGCGTGTTTATTTGGCTCAGGTCCCCCTCTAGGTTACATTTTGACTGAAATATTTGTGCATGGAGCAGAAGGACAGGCATTTGGGCTCATTTTTTTCAACCCCTCCCAGATAAAAATAGTACCAAATTTATGGCCTGATGGCATTCTCCAAGCTGTGGCCTAGAAGGACGGCTGTATTCATCACCTATTTCTTCTCTCCCGTTTCCCGCCAACCCTCTTTCTGCTGAATGCCTAACATTGGCTCATTTCACACCGAAGACTAAGAAGACATGGGTTGAGAAGAAAACCAAGAGCTGTCAGCCTTTAGCCCTGCAGTTGGGGTGCTAAGCTCTGAGGTGTTAAGAAATCACTGCGCAGAAGGCTGGGTACTCCCCAGTGCTCTTCCACACAGTCGTAGGATAGAAGACCCTCATTTGAGTTACCACCCTTTTTCTAATGAGATTTCTCCTGGGAACTGGCCAACAACATCTCATATGGTACACACTTATGATTGCATTAGAATGTAGAAATATGGCTGTGTTTCTGCCCAGCGCATCAGATTTCAATCCTCTTAACTGAAAATCTGAAATTGCTCATCAAGGCATTTCCCCTTTCATAATGGGAAATTGATGGGATAAGACTTTTATTGGTTTTATAGTGATTATAAATAGTTTAGACATTATAGACTCACATGAAGGGCAAGTGAAAGTACTAAATAATCCTCTCACTGGGGTTTTATGTACAGAATTTCAGAAACTTTCTACTAGCTATGAACCCATTTTTTGTAACCAGTGTTTTCCTATTAAAAATATACAGTTTTAAAACAAAGTTTTACACTTGTTTTTATTTATGTGTGTATGTATATGTATGCATACATGACACATGGATGCAGTGCCCACCAAGGCCCAAAGAGAGAGTCAACTGTCATGGTCCTGGAGCTCCAGACAGATGTGAGCCCATCTATGTGAGGGCTGGGAACTGACCTTAAGGCACCTGGAGGAGCAAGAAGCCTGCTGCCAACCAGGTCACACCTCCAGCGGCACACTAGCTTCACCATATGTCAATAAACACACATCTACAACCTGAGTGAGTGAGGGATATTCCATAGGCACCTACACCATATTTATTTAATTAATTTCATATTGATAGACAGCTGGGGGGCCTTCCCGTTTTCACAGAGCAAGGAAAACTTGCTGCAAAACTTTTTATTACCCCTGTGCCCATCCCCAATCCGCATTCCACTCTTCTCTCCAGAAAGCCCTTGCTGACTTAAACCCACTGACAACAAATAAATTTGCTCATTTCCTTTCCATCTCCAGCAATGCTCGGAGACTCTCCCACCAATCTACAGGCTGAAATGCTGTGCTCCTAAAGCCAGCCACGCTGAACCTCACAGAAGAGAAAGTGGGAAGTACACTTGAATGCATCGACACAGGCGCCCACTCCTTAAATAGAACCCCAGTAGCATAGACCCTGAGAGAAACAATGAATAAATGGGACCTCCTGAAACTGAAAAGCTTCTGTAAAGCAAAGGACATGGTCAACAAGACAAAATGACAGCCTACAGAATGGGAAAAGATCTTCACTCACCCCACATCAGACAGAGGACTGATCTCTAAAATATACAAAGAACTCAAGAAGTTGGTCATCAAAAGAATAAATAATCCAATAAAAAAAATGGAGGACAGACCTAAACAGAGAACTCTCAACAAAGGAATCTAAAATGGCTGAAAGACACTTAAGGAAATGCTCAACATCCTTAGTCATCAGAGAAATGTAAAGCATGTTTCTAATGGAAAAAAAAAATGTACTTGACCATGAGAATTCAAGAACAGTATTTACCATGGTTACATTCATCCACCATAGATTTTGTGTATTCTTTTCCGCGTGTTTGTTTCTAAGGAAGTATTTTTCTAGATTTCCTTCTGTTTTAGTCAAATCTATAAACCCTTCCTTACCGATTTCTGTCCTTGGCTGACATGCTCAGAAAGACCTTACAAACTGACATTTTAAGATAAATAGGGACAAGAGTCTTGGCATATTAAGTCGTGACGAAGAGAAAATGGTGTCCAAATTGTTAGAGTATTGTCAGGTAGTTTTGTTTGTTTGTTTGTTTGTTTTGTTTTGTTTTCTAACACAGAACTGACAGTTTTTCTCCCTTTTGGGAGACTATGTATGACGAGTCCATGAAAGACAAAAATCTCCCATGATTCGCGATCACTGCATGATTGTGCTTTCCTTGGAATCATTACACCTCAAAGGTTTTCTTCTAGTGCCTGTCATTGGTAGCCTTCTACTCTTTTTATGTCTTTCTTCCATGCCAAGACACCTATTTTTGTCTTTCCTGGTAAGCAAGGCTAAGTAAATAAATGATATTAAGAAGTATCGTGTTTATAGTTCTGATTACCATGATACAGTGACATCATAACTATATCATGCTTCATAAGCTAATAATGGTTAGACTGACTAAATGATTTCTATAACTTATGTAAGCTAATAAAATAGATTTAAATTGAATAATATATTTATACTGGCAGAAGTCATAGTCTCTGTTTCTCTTAATTCTTTGGACGTATTGCACATTGTGTGGGACCTATGGAGAAGAGGGAAGAGGAGAGGAGAAGAAATAGTCTCATCTAGACACTGGGTTTGTTCCACACAGCATCTTCATTTAATTCTAGACAACGAACTCATCTCCAGCATCCAAGGTTTCAGAGTGAGCTAACTGGTGAATTCCACTAGAAATTCAGGCAGGGAGGGCAGAAGTTCTAATAGTGTGATTTTTAAAATTACCTTCAAATCAACACCTCATGTCATTGGAACATAATCTCAGCTACTAGTTTCAAAATGGGGAGAGGACAGATTCCAAACTCACCTCTTTACCTAGCTTTCTTTTAGTTTATTTGAGACTTCCTAGCATGGTTTATACTTTTTTAAAAATGTATTTTTTCTTGCTTTTGATAATTGTGTAACATCTATGAGCCTAGAGTTAAGAGATTTGCTGGATTGGAACATAGTTAGTATACAGTGACTAAAAAAGCAGTAAGAAGTAGTAAGCTAAGTACCAGGATATGAGGAAGCAGAAATAGCAAAGCTTTCTCTTAAATGCATTGTTAGTCCTTATTTTTTTTTTTAAAAAAAAAAAGCTCTGTAATGTGCCATATTCCGATTTAACAAGAGAAACAACTGAAGTTCATTAGGTTGATGATGGCTATGAAGTAGCAATAAAACAGAATCATTGGTTGTCTGAATTCCAAACCCAGACACTCACTATGAATGTTTTCTTTTGTTGAAGAGACTGGCATATTGTCTTTGTCTAATGTCCTACCGTCATCTTCAATTTTCTCTGGGGTGAATAAAGACCTATAATTATATCACGTATCTTTTTTCTTTCCCACAAAAATAAATCTGTTGTTTATGTCATCTGTGGAACAGGCTTCTTGGTCTACTTGTTACAATTATTTGATTAAACATTTTATCAGCATGGCTAACCAAACAGAGTTATAGCAACCTTCTATGGCAGAGATGCTAATGAGGGTATTCACTCAATCACTGTTTTGGATTTTATAATGGACTAAAACCATAATGCTTTCTTAACACAGATTGTATCCTGCTTGTTTTGTCTTTCAAGATGGCCCTCTGCCTTGGTAGCCAGTTTCAGAACACATCTGACCCGTCAGACCCGACAGTCTGAGCTACTCACTTCCCTCTGTCCTATTTAGATAACAAGTAGTAACAGGTCCCTGACGGCTCTTGAAATGTTGCACGGGAATACACGTCTGGAGAAGGGGTAAGGACACACCTAGGAGCACAAACAGTGCTATTGATGATGCAAAATAATGATAACTGCTCTAGAGAAGCCCGTGTCAGTGGTTTGAAGCCACACGGAGGGCTCAGTCTCCTATAAGAGCTGTGCCCAAGAATACTGAGAATGTCAGCGTTGGAAACCAGGGTCTGTGAAGCCCATTTCCAAGAAGTGCAATAGACAGTCCACCTGCTGCTCCAGTTGAGAGCCACTTGACCTTTGAGGCACTTGCGGTTCACCTTCCTGAGGGCAAACGTGGAGACTAATCACCAAAATTTTCTTTTCACTGTCCTAAAAGAGTTCTGCATGCAAGACTAATACATTGTTTACAACAGGTTTCAGTTGTGTTTCTCTTTCCACTCTTTCTTTACTGGGTATCTCTGTCTGTCCTATTATACCCATCACTAAAAAAACCCCAAAAATAAAACAAAACAAAAAAAAACCAAGCAACATAAATCTATAACATAAACATTATTATTATCATTATTATTATGGTTTTTTCAGACATGGTTTCTCTGTGTAGGCCTGACTCTCCTGGAACTTGCTTTGTAGATCGGGCTGACCTGCAACTCACAGAGATCCACCTGCCTCTGCCTCCTGAGTGCTGGGATTAGGAGCATGCACCACCACCTGGCTAAACATTAATATATTTTTTAGCAATGTTTCCATTCAAATCCTTGCCTTGCTCCTACCTTTTTGGCTGGTGTTTTCCTAATTTAACGAATTCCCTTTAGCTTTGGACCCTTCTTTGCTGAAATACCTGTTGTGTAAGCGAGAAGGAGTGAGTTCAGCCCCCCACCTATGGAAACGCTGGGTGAAGTACCATACGTTGGTACTGCCAGAGCTGGGGACTGAGAGACGACGATGCCAGGGGCTGGCCTGCAGCCAGTCTAGTCAAATCAGCGAGCTCTGGGTTTCTGGGAGAGACTCTGCCTCAACTAATAAGATAGGGAGTAACTGAGGAAGACATCTCATGTTGATTTATGTCCTCTGCACACATATGTATACTTACTTTCATGCGTGCATTCTCACACACACATGAACATTAACAAAATGCATAAATGAAATAAAATTTTTAATCATAATTATTACTATTTAAAATTTGAAACTAACTAAAATGTCTGGAAAATGAGCAAAGTACTATATATTTTTTTTTTTTTTACTAGAACTAAGTGAGGGTAAATCGCTTAGCATGACACGCCATCACTCCCAAATATTTATATTTGAGCTAAGAGCTCAGTGATGTTTTCATTTTGTCTTCCTCACAGGTATGCCCCATACGCCGTGTCCAGAGCCTTGCTATTGTAGCTGCCAAGTCTGGGAAGATGTGTATCTGCTCTCTATTACACAATGCCCAAGAATTCTTCAAAGAGACTGTCGTGTTTTCTGGCATAATGCTGCTAACCGCTCACTTTCTTTATCAATGACCTGTTTTTGCTCACCCTAGCTAGTGGCCTTTGTTCTGTGCCTGTATAGAAGGGTCCCTGGGAAGAGCACACCGGGCACTTACTGTTCCCCTCCAGTGCTCTTAGTTGCTACCCCTCACAGCCTTGGTTCCTTCACAGACTTGGCATTTGTAAACCTTCTTACATTTTGCGAAACTCTGTCCTTGCATTCAGTTGTCTTTGTTTATTAAACAAACACAGACATGGTGAGCCCTAGCATATTTAGGCATTCCGGAAGGTAGTGCATGCCAGACTGAATTAATTGTCTTCAGCTGTCTTTGGATCACGTTACTATGCGCTCATCTACTGTTTTAACGGCTTCTCTAAAACGAAGAGCAAACTGTGCTGTATGGCTTCTATTGTCAGAAACTTGGATCATCTGGAACGAGGACGCCTCAGCTGAAGAATCGCCTCCACCAGATTGGCCGGTGAGAGATTTTCTCCAGGGATGATTGATGTGGGAGGGCCCGAAGCTCAGCCCACTGTGGGCAGCACCATCCTTAGGCAGACTGGTCTGACTGTAGAAGGACATGAACCAGAGGATAAACAAGTGAGCGGCATTCCTCGACTGTTTCTGCTTTAATTCCTGCTTGAGCGCCTGCCCTAGCTTCCCTCGAGGATGGGGTGTGTCCTAGAAAGAAAACGGAAGCTGAAATAAACTCTTTCAGCCCCTGAATTGCTTTGGGTCAGTACGTTTTATTAAAGCAACAGAAACCAAAGTCTACCATCTGTCAGTCAGCATCTTTGTGTCACAATAGATCGCCATCCTTACCCCCTCCATTGCTCACTTATACGTAAAATCAGTGATTTCTAATGTGCAGGGCAAAGACCTCATACTCCAAGAGGCTAAATTATTATGCTAGGGAATCCATGAATCTGTATGTATGTATCAGTATTAGGTTAACTAAATGATATGCTTTATAAATCTAAATATCTAATGTCTATATTATTCAAATTCATGGTATATTTAAAGGCAGTTTGGAGTGACTTGATCTTCATGTGTTATAATCACCGAAAAACTACTTCAATAATTATCATGGTGAGCGTGCAAAATGTTTTGCCAAGTATAAGTGAACCTATGTTTCCAAAAGTCTTAATTCTAAGAAAGAAAACTAGATACTACTACCCCACCTACATCTCCGTCTCTAAAACTTGGCTAAACCAGCATCACCTGAGGAAATCTTTCCCAAGGTTTTTTGTTTGTTTGGTTTGGTTTGGTTAGTTGATTTTTGTTTGTTTGTTTTTGAGACAGAGTTTCTCTGGGTAGCCCCGTCTGTACCAGAACTGGCCTTGAACTCAGAAATCTGCCTGCTTCTTCTGCCTCTGCCTCCTGAGCCCAGGGATTCAGGGCATGTGCCCTCATCTTCTGGCACGCAAGTTTGTGTTTTATTCTGTCTTTCTGTTGATTTCTCTTTTAGCACTGTTCATTAGGGTAGCTGACCTATTTCTACACGTCAAAGACTGTGATTTCTGACCATTCTGTGTCCTGAAATACTATTTCAGTGGTAGCCCACCAAATGATCAGAAAACTGTTGTCAAAACTGTTCCAGTTGCCATAAAGAGACTTGACAAGATGGCTCAGGAAATAAGGCCCTTGCCACCAAGTCTAACGTCCTGATTTTAATCTCTGGAAGCCTTATGGCAGAAGGAAAGAACATAGTACGATAAGCTGTTCTCAGACCTACACACAGACACAGACACAGACACACACACACACCACACACACACACACACACCACACACACCACACACACACACACACACAGAAGAGAAAAAATAATGTTGAAAATAAAATACCACAAGGATTCAAGAAAACACATTGGCAGAAAGACTGTCTTATGAATAACTGCTAACTACTAACGAAATCATAGGCATCTACATTAGAGCCAGTGGAAATGAAGTGGTATGTTGCAAACAATTAGAAAAGTGATTATGCAAATCCATCACTGTGCTCCCCCAAAGCCTTTAGAGCTCTGGAACTTGCCCTGCTCTCGAGCTATTTTTAGCCTTTACACCTATGAACAAGAAGCTGAGATAGCTCATGTTTATTTCATGTGCAAAATTAATTTCCTCTGCTAGGTGATTAATATAATGCTCCAACTATAAACAATATCAGCTGATGAACATATTTCCATGAAAAATTACCTCATGAGAGTTTGGGAAAGGGCACAGACGTAGAACTGCGCTGTGATACAAATCTCATTATCGTTCCTTATGGGACAACTCCGATTTCTCTAAGTTACATGTGTTCAGAGAGGCCACCACATGAACACAGGCTCAGATCTGCAGCAGGAAGAGCTCTGTGCTGACCTTGATGTTGGGACACGCTAAGTCAAACAGTATCCTAAGTGATAATGACTTATAACCAAGGCCCCCAACGTAAAATAACTTTCCATTTCTATTGAAGTAAATGGAAATATTTAATCCTTTTCTTCCACTTCCTTCTCTGACCTTATTCAAATTATATTCTATCTCGTTTTTTCTGATAAAGTATCACAATGAGTTTAACTCGTAGCAGACATGTCCCTCCCTTGGGGAACCTGCATTCATCCAAACTGGACAGGGCTTTCAGATCTGTTGTAGTTACAAAAGGGTGAGTCTGAGAATAGAAAAATGCACCACAGCCTAGGATACTACTATGGCTTGAGCATTTACGTCCTGACCTCGATTTAAATGTTGAAACACAATTGCCGTTGGAGGTATAGGGCGATCTAGTCATGCAGCTGGAGAACTCGGAAGTAGGGTGAGGATCCTCACGAGGGGTCTAAGAGACCAGCGCTCTTCCCTGCACAGAGTGTGAAGCAACGACCATAGGGCATCTCTTGGAATAAGGAAATGGGCTCCAAACAAACCCCGAATCTTACAGTGAGTGGACCTCAAACCACTCAGCCCATGAACTATGAGAAATAATTTTCTGACCTTCATGAACTTCGTCTATGCTATGGCAACTGAAAGAGACCAAAGAGAACTTCTCTAAGTGCAGAGAATAATCTTGCAGTATAAGTATCACTCAGGGAGGCTAGTAAAGGAGTGTTCAGAAGCCCATTTCTACCTTGCCTTTTAACTGTGCCTTACAAAGCTACACTATGGCTAAGTCAGCTGTGGTTCAGGGTACCACTTCTGCCAATGTAGAGAATAATAATTGCACTTTCACGGGAAGATTATCCCAATAATATCAGTGATGTTTTCTCAGAAGGAACAGCCTCTTCTTGCTGTGATGCTAAGGGTGTACTGAAGGAAAATCTCAAAGGCCAAAAAAAAAAAAAAAAAAAAGTCCTCCTAGACCTTTCCGCAGTGCAGAAAGTCAAAGGCCAGTGCTCTTTCCACAATGGTGGGGATGGTTCAATGTCTTTTGGATGGAGAGCTGGAAACTATCGCAGACCTGGGAACAAACTTGGGGAAATTCTAGAAGAGAGAAGCGGGACTCCCATCAGACTGGTGGCCGTGTAGATTTGGAAACTAATACCTCATAGGAATATTAGGCAATATTCCTGAAGGTCAATTGATCCTATCATCAGACAAGCTATTTTTAAAAGTGTTTATAAAACCCTCCATATAGTCGTGCTGGGGTGGGGCTCTAATTTCCTCCTTCCTTTATCTTGGCAGGACATCCCCATAATAGGTTTCCCACAAGGAAATGCCAAATCCTAACATCACACAGTTACACTCAGAGCAAATAAAAATCACTTCACATGTTCTTTTACCCAAGGACCAATGGTTATTACTTACCCATAATATATGGATAACTGCATTCAGTAGTATCATGCATTTTTAGGCACTTGGCTAACTATTTTCAGAGCTCTTAGCTTTCTTAAAACCCAGACTGGAGAGAGTAAAGCTCGAATCCCAACAACATGGTCCATTAGATGGACTTCAAATGCCACCAGGCCTTCTGAGAAAGGACAGTATTTCCAGATAAAGCTTCCCCTCTTCAGTTCCTCCAAGTCAAGTGTAGGCTGTGATGATGGGCAAGGCCGAGAGCCCAAACATGTTCCTGCCCTGGAGTCCCCTTTGGTGTTAATCACAACTACTGAGCACATGTTCAGAGATGACCATCTCTCAGATCATCACAACTGATAGCCCTGCTTTGAACTTCTCCTCCGACAGAAAAACAAACAAGAAACACAGCCCGTCCAGAGCTAAACATGTAAGGCATAGGCGGTCCGAAGTTAACATGATCCACATAGCCATCTCCAAACCCCAGATAACATGTTACTTAGTGTTTAACTATGATCCTAAGAAGTTGCTTTGATTTTATTTTTATTAGCTGGGGCGGGGGAGGCCAAGGAAAAGCCATTCTTCTTGGGTTTCACACTGAAGTAGACCCCACACATCCGAAATGGCATGCACGTTTTTGGCTTTCCAGTTCTGTCTGCAGCAACATGAACTAAGTAGGGCTCATTCAGCCCTGTGCACAGAAGCTCCGGGTGGAAGCACCTTCGCAAGGGGGAGAAAGGTGAAAGGACTCCCGAGATGCTTGTTTTCTCAGTTTTCCTAGAGAAAAAAAACTACAATCAGTGACGTGGGTTACATGTCTAGTCAATGTATGGTCCTCGGTTTGATTCTTAGCATTGAAAAAACAACCTCCAGATTCTGGAATGTCCATGGTATTTATCATCCTTACTCCCATCGGGCTCACCGAGGAGAGCTATAATGATGGGCTAAGGAGGCGAGATGACCTCCTGTAGGTTTTATTCTATATTCCTAAAGCCCTCTGAAACCGAAGCATGAAGCATGGCATCATTAGTGGTTTCAAAGCATTGACAAGTTTCAACAGATTGGTGTAACAGTCATGGGTATTTTTTTTTTTATGACAAATCACCATTTACTGAAATCCAAGTAAACATCATCTGCTAACTTATGTCAAAACAAGGTGTTCATACGGTCCCTGATTCCTTAAGCGAATCACGTTAAACTTAAACAATGCCTCCCAGGGATTGTACAGGAACACCTGTTTTCTTAAGCAGCGTGCGCTCGCTGAGAAGCCAATTCAAAGTAAATAAGGAGGACACGAAACCATTTCATAACTTGTGCCAAGGTAAAACCCAAAAGCACCTCCTAATTTAAGCCAAACAAAACCAGAAATATGTGACAGGCTTGTCTACGAATGTCCTCAGTGTTGTTGATTCTAGAACGATGTGGCAGGTTTGTCTACGAAATGTCCTCAGTGTTGTTAATTCCAGCCATCTCTCTCTGATGCCATTTGATTTTTATCTCATCTTATAAAATGTATGCTGCTGAGTTGATGCCAAAGTCCACTTTGTGAAATACTTCATACTTCATTTTTTTTAATATTGGAAGACATTCAGACAGAAACTACACGTTAAGTCCATTCGTGTTTATTTTTATTTTCGGCCTGTTTATTTGGAGGGTGTTTTAGCAAATGACTATGGATCCAGAAAAGACTAAATGTTAAGAGAGGCATGTTTAACCTCTGATGTGATGTGGCTTTACTTTCAAAGCAGCGCCACATCTGTGCTCCTTAAGGGACTTAGCGTGATCAGATTGTGTGCCTAGCTTTTGTGAACAAAGATCAACTCCTCTGAATCCTTCAACAGTAAAATCACTGGAAAGTCATTCCCAAGTTCTGTTAGGGTGTCCTCACGCTTGAGATTCTCTTATCATGATGCTGAGATTACAGGCAGGTACCACATGCTCCCCATTGGTCTAATCCTTGTAGATGTCACACTGAAAGTGGTCCTTCACTTCTGGGCTTGTAGACACTCTCCCTATCCTCTTTCTATTTTTGAGACAAAATCTCAAGTACCCCAGACTAGTCTTTTTATTTTCTGTGTAGCAGATAGTGCTCTTGACTTTCTGATATTCCCAACTGTACCTCCCTAGTGCTTGGATTGCAAGCATGGGCCACACACCCAGTTTATACAACCCAGGGTTTGTACGAGTTAGGCAAAACACTCTGTGATCCGAGCCACTCCCCAAGCCCTCTCTGACCATCTTCTAGATGGCTCTTTCTCAATAATGGTTTTTTTTTTGTGTGTGTGTGTGTGTGTGTCTGTCTGTCTGTCTGTCGCTTTACACAGTGTTTGGAATGTGGTAGGCATAATAATGACTCACTGAAAGTTTTCAGCCAATGAGTGCACTGATTGCTGTCTTCCTTATGCAGGGGTCTGGGGACTAAACTGAATTTTAAAATCCCAGAAACAGAAAAACAGCACCAGCATTTTTGTATCATCATCTCCTAAAACTGAAAAGCATCTTCAATAATTTAGAGAATGCTTTGTGCATTTTCATAGACTGGAAGCTTCCTTGCCCCTTCTGACCCTTTGAAAAAAGGATATCCCAAAGGATTTAAAAAAAAATCAAAATAACAAACTATAAATCCCAACAAGAATGCTATCAAGTCATTGGGTTGACTGGCTTTGTTTTAAAAGAACTGCTTTTGAATACACGATGTAAGTAACCAAGACGAAACATAGTTTTGTCCCTTATCAGTTTCCAAAGCTTAGTGGCATTGTTCATGCTCTGAGATGTGATCTTTGTTTTTATTGGTAGAGAATGGGCTGCAGGAACAAAACCATAAAAGTCTGCATGCGAGGGAAGCAAGAGAATGTGAAGGTATTTCAACTAAGGATTCACCCTCAGGTTTAGCAGTTTTCAAGCCAAAGCTTTTCCACCAAAGAAAGTAGCAAGTGTTTCCTCTTCCTCCTCCTTTTCGGCCTGGCCCACATGTCTGCATTCTCCACGCTTGTGACTCCCTGTTAGGGAAGGAGTTTGTTATTGCATTTTCTCTTGTGATTTTCATAGTTCAGAATTGTCTCTCTTGGAAGGTGGGTGGCAGAGATGGCATGGGACAGTGGGGACTGTTGCTGAGGGATACCACAGTCAGAATGACCAGAACACTAAAACTGAATTACATCATTTAAAGTTATTGTCTCATGTTCAGGGAAAGCTTCTAGAATGTCAGTCAGTTAGGGGATCCTTTTCTTCTTTTCTACTCTCTCCTCTTACTGCCTCTTTTCCTCGTGAAACGTGGTCTCCTCTGTACATCCTGCTGAGCCCAAACTTGGCAATCCTCCTACTTCAGCATCCTAAGTGTTGGAGTCTTACGTGTCTACCACCACACCTATCTTGGGATAAAAATAAATGATCAGAAAATCAATGAACTAAAGCTCGTCAATTTATTTCCTGGTATTTCTTCCTGCTTTAAATACTGAAAAATATGCACCTCTCAGGCTGGGAAAGTCAAAAGGAACAGCCCGTGTAAAGAACATTATCCCAGGCTGGTTGGTAGCACACACTGGTGGCCCTACCCCTTGAAGTGCAGCTGAAGCAAATGTCTGTATTTTTGCCCACTGATAAGTAATGTATTAAAGTTCTGTTTAACTTTTACATCATTTGCTCTTGGTGGGCTTCAATTTGAGCAATCTCAACTGACTGGTAGTTTAGTGACCTGTATCTTTGCATTGTTTCATGCAATCACGATACTGTTTATTAATTTTGTATTTCTGTATAAAATACTTTTGTGTAGAATCACTACGTGTTTCATGCTTACCGAAGTGTTATACATATGTGAAGATGGTGTGATGCCTGTCTGTGTGTACATGCCATGTGTGTGCAGGTTTATTCAGAGGCCAGAAGGGGGCCTTGGGTCCCCTGGAGCCGACTTTTTTTTTATTGATTTTTTATTGAGCTCTACATTTTTCCTCTGCTCCTGTCCCTGCCCCTCCCCTCCCCTTCCACCTTCTGCCATAGTCCTCATACTCCCAATTTACTGAGGAGATCTTGTCTTTTTCTCTTTCCTATGTAGATTAGATCCATATATGTCTCTCTTAGGGTGCTCATTGTTGTCTAGGTTCTCTGGGATTATGATTTGTAGGCTGGTTTTCTTTGCTTTATGTCTAAAAAACCACTTACGAGTGAGTACATATGATATTTGTCGTTCTGGGTCTGGGTTAACCTCACTCAATAGGATGTTTTCTAGCTCCATCCATTTGCCTGCAAATGTCAAGATGTCATTTATTTTTCTGCTGTGTAGTACTCCAATGTATAAATGTACCACATTTACCTTATCCATTCTTTGGTTGAAGGGCATTTAGGTTTCCGGGTTCTGGCTATGACAAAGATGCTATGAATAGAGTTGAGCACATGTCCTTGTGGCACAATTGAGCATCCTTTGGATATATAGCCCAAAGTGGTATTACTGGGTCTTGAGGAAGGTTGTTTCCTAATTTTCTGAGAAATCGCCATAATGATATCCAAAAGGATTATATCAGCTTGCATTCCCTCTAGCAATGCAGGAGTGTTCACTTTACCTCACTGCTCCTGCTGGAGCTGATTTTGACATCTGGTAGGGGTGCTAGGAACTGAACTGTGGTCCCCTAGAAAAGCAGCCGTTTGCTTCCCCACAGAGCCATCTCTCCAGTCCTGTACAGCATCAACATAAAAAACCCCCCAAAATACTTTATGCATTAAATTTTCTTGTATACTCTTTCTTTCTCTTTTAGACTTTTCTGACCTTTTCTAAACTCCTCCATCTCTTCATTATCTTTCCCAAAGACCTTTAAATGTGCTTATTTTCAAGTCTTTGGCCACCAGTTTCAACATGTGAAGAGCCTGTGGGACTATTTCTGATAGAACTGACCCTCAATTATTAAAATTGCCTTGTTTTTCTCACGAGTAGTAAGTACTTCTTCTAAGAGAAACTTACACTAGGATGATTCGTGATCAAACCCTTTAAAGATTCTGATTCTGCATTTCCTGTTAAGAAGCAGCGAGGGGTTTTTTAAGGTTCTTTTTAAAGCAGGCGGTTAAATTACTGTGGATTACCCTGAGCCTGTCAGTATTTAGTTTTAATTTGAGGCTCTTAAGGATGAGTCTGTTTCAGTTTTGATCTTTGTTCTGGGATGTGATTCCCTCCGTGAAGGTGTGGCCCTCTGGGGTTTTAGTGGAAAGTCCAAGATGTTCAAAGCCCTGAAAACTTATTGGGATTTGGATGCCAAATTCCATCTATCCAGGACCTGGACGTGTTGATCTCTCTGCAGGCTCTCCTTTCCCAAATTTGCTTTAAGTGATGTTATTGTAATCCTCCTTCCCGGTCACCATGTGGCTCGGGAGGAACCATTACTCTGAAAGCACTGGAGTCAGGGAGATGTGCTCTCTCGAGAGGGGGACAGCTTTGCCTACAGTCATTCTTACATCTTTTGCAGGTGCTCTGCTGCCTTGAACCCCAACTTTGGAGGATCTGGGAACAGAAAGACTTTTGTGCACTATCTAAGACCTGGACTTCCTAGCCTCAGAGTACCCGAAAGAGAAAAGACAAAGGATGATGCAAGGCATTCAGTTTCTTTCTCTGATTTCAAGGACCGTAGAACCCTGTTTTCCAGGATGATTTCTGTTCCACTTTTACAACTCAGGCAGTAGTGTTTTGTAATTTGTCCAGAGTTCCCATGGCTGATGGCAGGGAGGTAACTCTGGTATACGTTTCTCGGCCACAACCCCAAACCATAAATGTGCATCATCAGCATACCGGGTTATAAATGTTTATCAATGAGAGGCTGTGAATGTTAAATTGCTGACATAGACTACAGCTGGTCCAGGATGCTCCTTAGAGAAGTGACTCTGATCCCACCAGAAGGACAGGGACAGAGAAGAAAATCGTGGGACAGAAGTGGGGAGCTGATTGAGCTCCTGAAGGCTGCTGTCACTTAGCCCCATACTCCCTAGAACTGTCTTTTCACGGCCAGATGCTGTTTCTGCAGAAGCTCTCCCAATGTTGGTAAGCGCAGAGCCAAGACTTCTAGAAAGTCCTGACCTGACCCTGCCGTGACTACAAGACTGCAGAGGGAAGCAAAATCAAATAAAAACCCCAAACAAGAAATTTAGATGTGGCTTTCTTCAGAAGAGTTGACAAAACTCACCGGAAGCAGATCATCTTAGCTGCTCCTACTTCACAAGCATGGAGACAACTGGGTATGTGAAATGTGTCACCTGTCACCTTCTCATGGCATGCTGTCTGGTTTGAGACTCTAGTTGTCTTTAAAGGCAACCTTGAGGGAAAGATATCATTCATATAAAATAAAAAAGACAACTGTTTTTTTTTAAAAATCACTGTTTATCAAATTCCAGCTATAAAAGGCTATGTAATTAAAAATAAAAATTTCTTCAGCTTTGTCTACTTATGACCCATTTTTACTCAAGATATTTTTTTCATGGCCCTCGGGGTACGATACAAAAATGGGTATATAACCCAAAATCTACCTGTCAGTAAATCACACACATTTAAACAATTTAAACAATTCTTTGATACACACAAAGAGAGATGATAGATAGATGATAGATAGGTAGATAGATAGATAGATAGGGAAGAGATGAGAGGAAAGAAAGAATAAAATGTAAAAGAATTAATTTTATCTTGGCTGAAATGTAAAAGAATTAATTAAATCATGGCTGACTATATGATACGTCAGCATGTAGAGTATCTTCATTTCTCAGAGTTGATTGAGAATTTGATTTTATAATTGTTGATACTCAGAATGCCTCTTAGTATAAATATGCACTAAAAACAAGCAGAGACATATTTAATGCGATTTGAGAAATTGTTGGAAGTTTTGTCTTAATCCCAAGCCCAAATGTGTTGGAATTTTTTTTTAAATGAAACTCAAGCCAGCACCTCTAACAATAATGCTTAATCAAACATTTTAACCCGAGAAACTCCAAAGATAAACAGATGTGATACATGCTGAAGAATGATGGTAGGAAAATATTCCAAGTCTCTGTTTTCTGTAATTAAATCATTATGTTTCTATAACAGCAGAAAGATTTGTTAAGTACAGTGAGTAAAACCCATAGCATACCATGTTCTCAAATGGATGCTGAGGTATTTCAGATGGTTTGCTTGTTACTTGGTGTTGTCTGGCTGGAAGGCATGTGCAGTGCAAGGTTCCAGTGTTGTGTGTTTAAAACCAAGACTGTAGTGGAGTTGTGGGGTGCAACATGGGCAGCGCTGCCAGACACATGTTGAACTAAGTATGTATTTAATTCTGAATTAATATTTGGTAGTTGTATGTTCAGAAACACGTTTTTCCTGTTGTCAACTCTTTCATAACTGCATTTGTTTATGCAGCGGGGTAGTGACCCAGAGTTTAGGAAGCTATGACAGAAAATGCTAGCTTTGCTTAAAAAAAAACAAATAAAATTATAAAATGGTAGGGATTCAGTTTCATGGCTAATACTTACATTGGATCTGCAAGGCCCTGGGTTTGCTGATCAGCATTGCAAAAGGAAGGAGGAGGATAAGAAAAAAGAGGCTGAGGGAGGAGAGAGAGGATGAGGAGCAAGAGAAGGGAAGAGGAGCAAGAGAAAGGAGGGGGTCTGTATTCTTGGGACAGTTGAAATGGAAAAGATGACTATATAGAAAAGACTTTTAGGAAGCTCTCCAATTTCAAAAGCAGCAACTAATAGCAAAAGGGGAAACACATTCAAATATGTGGAGAAATAAAACCAAACTTAAGAAATTTAACTTAATTTAATTAAATTTTTTTAATTAACTGGGGTGGTGCTTTCATGGTAGCTCATGCCATTGAGTTATTAGGTTGACTCATGTCAGGGGCGAGAGTCAAGTGTTTCGGGGAGGAGTTCAAGCCTGCCAATAAAGCTTTCCCCAAGTCTAGAAAACAGTATTCTCTAAGAAATAAGCTTAATGGAAAAAAGGATACTTGCTATTATAATAGCATTATATATTTTACTTGGTAATAGTTTTGAAATGTGTCTTAATAAAAGGAGCTATACTCAGGCAAGAGAGGAAGATGTGGGAGACAGATTCTACACTTAATGGAGGCTAAGTTACTATGAACATAATAGAGGTATTCATTATGTAGGAATATGAAGTGAAAGTCCTTTAGTACAGCACAGTTTCTCCTGTGTGTACCTCCTTTAGGAACATATTTCCGCTCTGATTCAGCCAGACACTTGTAAAAGATGTTTCATGAGGCACACACTGAAGTTGACCTAAAAGAGACACCTATGTTTTATATGGATTCATACAAATAACTTTAAATCTAGACTCAGCATGTGAGAGAGGACGTGATACCTACCTAAGTCTGGCTTAACAGGTTTGCTTTTCTTTTCTTTTCTTTCTTTCTTTTTTTTTTTTGGTTTTTCGAGACACGGTTTCTCTGTGGCTTTGGAGCCTGTCCTGGAACTAGCTCTTGTAGACCAGGCTGGTCTCAAACTCACAAAGACCCGCCTGCCTCTGCCTCCCGAGTGCTGGGATTAAAGGCGTGCGCCACCACCGCCTGGCCATTAACAGGTTTTCCTGAAAGAATTACTTCTAAACTATTCATTCTTGCAAATATGATTTCATTTTTCTTTATGACCTCATAAAGCTCCATTGCATGTACATACACACATACACACAACATTATCTTTATTCATTCATCCACTGATGGGCATCTAGGCTGGATTCATTTCTTGCTACTGTGTGCCTGCTTTTGGGTCTATAACCTAGAGTGCTATATCTGGGTCATACGAAAGATCTATTTTTAGTTTTTCCTTTTGGAACCCCTATGCTGATTTCCAACACCAGTTTACATTCCCAACCAGGAACTGGGTCTCCTCTTCTCCCCATCCTTTCCAGCATTTGTTGGATTGTCCATTTTGTGTATTGAATTGGAGAAATTTGCCTCCCACTAACTCATTTACTCAGTCAACTTTTATAACCTGAGCATTCGCAGTTGCACTGATGCAGGCACTCCGGTTGTGGAGGCAAACTGAAGGATGAGCTTCTCTGTCCATGGACCAACTCTGTAGGGTCAGCTCCTCATCCTTCTCTCTGCCGTCTCGAGGCCACAGCCCTGTTCCCTCCTCATTTCTTCAGACAGACACACAGACTAGTCATTTCTGTCTGAGATCTCAGTTTGTCTGCCTTTTCTCCCTTGTCTTTGCTACTTAATCTCTGCAGTATGGGAAAGATTTTCAGTGTAAGCATTGGAAGCTGTTCCTTTTACATACCTGCGCACTCACAGACCATTCTAAGTCAGTCATACTTCCTAAGTGATACTCAAGCCTAAGGCATGGTTGGGCATTGAGAAACATAAGCTAGAAGTTAACTTGTTTCATTTTGAGCAAACCAGTGAAGATGCTAAAGAGGAGCTTCTGTCTGAAGATGTGTGTTTATTTTTATGGATATAAAATATAGTGACCCTCATAATTTTGCTGCAGTCTGCTAACTGATTGCTTTCTCTTTCATATTATCTCCTTTGTTAAAATCAAAGAACACCATAGCTCCCTCATGAATGTTTAGTGTTGTGTTTGCTCTATAGGAAGAATGAATAACATTAAAATGAATCCTAATATTCTCCATCATTGGAAAATGAAATTTTGAGGTATGTGGTGTGTGTGTGTGTGTGTGTGTGTGTGTATGCAGTGTTCTATAGCACTAACTTAAGATAGACTCCTAAACACAGGAGCCCATCCTACTTAGATTTCCCAGTGTTTTAGTGTATCAGTAACCCACATGTAGAGTCAAGACAAAGGCAGGGAGTAGGTCTGGACCCCAAAGCAGAGGAGACAGCTTATGGGTTATGAGCTCATTGGTAGCATGATTTTTGGAATCAGTTTACCTGGTACCTACAAATCCAGTACCTCTTCATACCTCCTTTACCTTCTAGGCGTATTTATTAAATGGACTCAAGTTGTGTTCATTAAGAAGATGCCACACGTAACCCAGTCAGGGAATTTTCTATTACGATAGTAGAAGTAAAAATTTATTATGGTAAAGAGAAACCTGCGTATAATCTTCACAAGGTTTATATAAACATTCCCCAACATAGTTGTTACACCAGCAAAAAGACTTATTAGAATGAAACACTAGATTTCATGTTCACGCTTGGTTTTTAAAGGGAGTCTACTATAAATCAAGAACAAGTTCTAGAAACAACAACAACTCTTTATTGCCTTCTGAACTGTAGCTGATGGGAGGACATTTTAATTTCTCTTTGGATCTTATTTTCACTTTTATGGCCAGCATCTATTTTTAAAAATCAGCTTGACTTGATAAAGTTATTTAGTAAAGGCAGAAGAATCTGAAAGAGGAGTCCCTACTGGAAAGGCGAATGAGTGACCGGCAGAACCTCCAATTCTTACTCTCTAGTTCCAGATCTCAGGCCTGCCTCACCTGCTTGACTAGCATGTCTGAGGCCATAGGACACGAACTAGAACTTAGGGCTGTATCGCTAGACTTTCTCACAGTTCCTTAGCAGAATGTAATTCTTGAGGTCTTTTATAACTGTTCAAAGTATTAATTCAGTGGAGTGAGGAATGGGAATTTTGAGAACAGAATTAGGGTTTGGACAGGTAAGTACAGTAGGTACACTGGGTCATTTGAGGTTCTTCCTCCGTGAGTCACTGTTGCGCCCATCCGCCTACACACAGAGGCAGGTTTCCAATAGTCACCTTAATCCCTCCTGGCGAGGCCCGGAACAATGGGCCTCATCCATCCAGGTCTGGACCCTGAAATCAGCTGAGCCCAAGGGTCCCTAACTTGTCAGCTTTGAAGGGAATTAAGATACTTGAGTCTCACTCAGGGACGATAAAGAATGTTGTAAACTCTTGGAGCATGTTTCCTACCACAGGGATTAAAAAAATAAATAAATAAAAACAGTTGGAAAGATGAAAGACAAAGAGAAGGGGAGTGGAAAGCAGAGGTAGATGGGAGTCACAAAAGCATTGGTGGGGGTGTTGTTGTGCAGTTTTCCTGTGATTTCTTTTCAGTGAAAGGTGACTCTGTCGAGGGAGTGCCCATCGATGCACACATTTAATTCTCTTATTCCCTTAGATGTCTTTGTGTTTCCCAGCATTAACGGAAACGAGTCTTTCTTTTTCCTTTTCATCTGCCTCCAGTTGATTTATAGTAGTTGAAGTCCAAAGTACTCATTGGCAGATGACAAGTTAATAAATTGTATTAGGAAAACATAATTAAGTCCATTCGAAGCGGCCATTCTTCAGTTAATGCCTCCTTTCCTACTCAGACGGTGCATATGGAAGTGTCTCAGGCTTGTCGAGGCTGCTGCCCTCTGCCTCCAAATCAATAGAATCTGGGAGAAACTCAAATGTTCCAGACAGCCATCAGAACTTTGTCGAGTCTTTTCCGACTTCCTCTTACCTCTGCACTGAGAGGATTTCTGGTCTGAAGATGCTGCCTTACACTCATTTGAAATTTCCTTCTTTGCTTTCACTTGTTCTGGAGAGACTGTAAGTTATTTGCCGCAGAGGACATGACATTCTACTCCATGTTGTTCCAATTGTATTTTAAAGAGCCCTCATGCCATGTATTTCATACCTCTGCTGCCCTGCAGATACATATGAACTGTATATCTTAGGATATGAGCACATCCCAAGAGAGTCATGAAAATCCCAACTTTGTGACATGAGAAGCAAATGCTTGAAAACTCCAACTCAAATAAGACAGTGGTGGCACCTAGGAAGATAAGTATTCACGGTGGGACTTGCAACTCCGATGCATTTCCTCACCGGGATCCCCATTTCTAGATAAGTTCTTTTATGGGTAATGTAATCAGGTGTGTGACCACAGAGGCCCTTCCTTTTCAACAGAACGAAGTGAAGAGCTATGGTCAAGCTTCGGTCCCCAACTCGACTCACCAGGAGCTAGAGGATGAGCTTGGCCGGAAGAACACAGGCTTGCAGAGAACACAGCCTCCTAACTCTCCAAGTTTCCTAAAAAGAACACTCTGAAATGTACTACATTCTATTATACAATCTGCTGTGAGTCATTAAAAACAAGCATCCCTTTCCCAAGCTACCTCTGTTGAATGATAGGTATGCTTGAAAACATTCTAAAAGTCCTTGACAGTGAGGGGACACTGTAAACCCTGCCTCTGAGCCATGTCCAGTCAACCAGATGCATGCCAGAAACAGAAACACATCTTCTCTACTGAGTGTTAAATGTATCTGGTGGCAGACCCCGAAGCTATTGGTATGAGAACACATTCGCAAGTCTAAAATAAATAGCTGGAGTCGGTTTGTTGCTCACAGAAAAAGCGCAGTGTGTTGACATGAGCACCTCTTCTCCTTGATCCCTCTGACCTGAGAACTTGAGTGAAACTCTGAGAGTTGCCAAGTTCCAGAGCTGGGAACAGACCCAGCCAGCGGGACTTTTCTTCTTCTTCCTTAACCACCCGGACACATTATCTCCAGTAGAAAGAGGTTAAAAATTCACAGTTTCATTTTTGCCAATCAATAGGGATTTGGGAGGCTTTGAAGGTTGCATATAGAGTAGGAAGGACAGGCTCTTTTAGTCATGACTTATGAACAGAGTCAACTCAATTAATTTTTTTTTTTTTTGCTTTTTGTTACCTTATCCATATTCCTACCTTCTGAAGTCAGAATTTTGGGGGATTTTTATCCTGCTTATCTTTGTTACAGCTCATTTTTCCCCGTTAAATCTGTTTCTGCATCAACTTACAGCTTACCAGTTATCTGGATAGGAATCGTATCTCTGGCCATTTGTTTGGTCAAGTGACCAAAGGAGCATCCAGAGAAGGGACAGGTTAGAAAGGCTAGTAAAAGAGAGGAAGTTGCGCTCTCTCATAGGAAGATGGAGACGAGGAGGAGGGACCCTGTGCCAGAGTGCCTCTCTCCGGTTACACCTGTTCCTTCACTCATGTTGCCCTGAGATCATAATCCTTTCTTGTCCTTCCTGGGGTACTCATAGAGTGCTGACCACTCTACCTCTAATTGCTCCTTCCAGTTTTACCCCGATACTCCCTGGTTTAGGACCCTGGAAAGCACATGTACCTGCTGTCTCTTCAGAGGGTAGGGAACTCCTTCTTAACTAATTAAATTAGTCCTTTGACAGTTTCCTACATGTATGTAGCACATTCTGATGACACTCACCAAAACCTTTTTCTTCTCCCTATAACCTCTTGTCAACTTGTCTCCTCCCTTTCCCACGTTCATGTCTCTTTCCTGTGTTACCCACTGAGTTTAACAGGGCTATCTGTGTGATCGCAGGGATGGAACTATCCAGTGAAGCTGGGATGGGCTACTGGCAAGTTCAGTCTTGAAGAGGCTGATGCAGGCAACTGTCGCCAGTGTGAGCTCATGGCTGCAGTGGCTAGGTCATGACCAAGGGCAGCATCTCTCCACTCTCTCTCCTGTCTTCTGGCTCTTGCATTCTTTCTGTCACTTCTTCCACTGTGTTCCCTGAGTAGTAGAGAGGGTGATATAACTACATGGTTTAGAGCTAAGCATCCACTCCATTGCTTGCTACTCACTCTAAAATTATAGACTTCGTGGTTAACTACTCATCCAAGAGCTTGCCTGTTCTACAGTCAAAGTTTTACACGAAGAGTCATCAAAGTTAATACAAAACCTCTTCACATCAGCCTACCATACTCCTCAAGATGTAGAAAACAAAGTCTCTCAAAGACAATTCCTTGATGTGGGATTCCCCTCTGGATGCTGTGAAAACCATTGGTTAATGAAGAACCTGCCTTGGCCTGTTGATAGGGCAGAACTTAGGGAGGTGGAGAAAACTAAACTGAATGTTGGGAGGAAGAAGGCAGAGTGAGAGAGAAGCCATGCATCTCCCACCGGAGACTTTACCTGGTAAGCCACAGCCACATGGCGATACATAGATTAATAGA
Organism: Dicrostonyx torquatus; assembly: GCA_028555095.1. Lineage (NCBI taxonomy): Eukaryota > Metazoa > Chordata > Mammalia > Rodentia > Cricetidae > Dicrostonyx > Dicrostonyx torquatus. Next base: position 3,489,433 of record JAQHUG010000036.1, read on the forward strand.
GACGGGTTAGTTTAGGATATGAGTTAGCCAGAAATATGCTTAAACTATTGGCCAAACAGTATTGCTAATAATATGGTTTCTGTGTGATTTTTTTCGGGACTGAGCAGCTGAGAACCAATAAGTGGCCTCCTCCCAACAATTCCTCCCACAGAATATGGCCTCCAAATAGTCATCACTTGACTACTGCCTCTTCCTTTTTGGCTCTCATTTAAGAGATATGAAAAGACATAAAATATGTACCTTATATATGACATACCTTTGGCTTAGAGTCACAATAAGATATCATAATTCACTTGCAAATACCATACATTGAAGTAACCTAAGCAAGAAAATATAAATTTAGTTACACATGCACACACAAACACACAATACACGCACATACCTGTTTTTCTTCTATGTTTTGATTTCTCCTTACATTCATCCATATAACTGGATTATTTTACTAGAAATATTTTTCCTCATTGCCTTTGTGATTGCCAAATTGTGTGAATGATTTACCCTTGTTTTGGTGAACATTGGATTGCATTTTTTAAAGTAAAATTTGTCCTTGTAATATATTGTTGACATTATCATGCCTGTAATAACTTTTCCCCCACATGGACCATTCTATTCTTTGTACTGAGAAAAGCTAGTTTTCCGATGGTTGGAACTCTTGGAATGTTAAGTTTTAGTCTTTTAGAAATTCAAATAACCCAACTTTTGAATGCAAACAAAATACAGAGACTTGCAAATGTTTGTACCTAGTTATAGAAATGTAACCTTTCACCCAAGGAATTTTTCAGTGTTTGCAAAGTGCTGGTGAGAGTCCAAAATGGCAAAGTCACTTTGGAAGAAGTTTGGAAGTTTCTAACAAAGCGAAACATGTTCTTATCATACCATCCAGCAATTCTACTCCCTGGCATTAGTGCAAATGATGAAAAACTTGCCCAGGTGGAAAAGTCTGCACATGGTTATTGACAGCAGATTTACTCATTTTCACTGAAACTCGGAAGCAACTAAAACATCCTTCAATAGATGAATGGACAAACAACTTGTGGTTTCTCCACACGATGGGATATTATGGAAAATCAAAGTAAGCAATTTATCAAGCCATCAGAATGAGGGGCTTTGTTAAGTGAACAAAGTCAATCTGAAAAATATGCCTACTATATGACTCTCTGTAAAAATTCTAGAAAAGATGAAAAACTTTGGAGGTCATGAAAGATCAGCACTGCCAAGACTAATCATTAATAGTCACAAATGCCTCAAATTACAATAATGCAAATTGTTAACAGTAGGAGAAACTCAGGATAGGGGATACAAGAGACTAGCGGGAATCTTTCTGTATTTTCTCTCCAACTTTCTATGAATTTTAGACTTCTATAAAATGAACAATTCCTAATTTAAAACAAAATCGAACAAAAATGAACCTAGTCCTCAACTGTAACAGTAAGAAAGTCTAAACATCTTTGAAGATTACTTCTGGCTGTGGATGCAGTAGTGGCCCTGTGGATAAAGCAAATGCATCACCTGGGTTAGACCCCTCCGAACCCATGGAAAAAGCCGACTGTTGTGGTACCCATCTATAATCTCAGCACTAGGAAGGGAGAAAGTCAAGAGGATCCTTGGAGCTTGCTGGACAGATGGCCTGGCTGAATCAGTGAGCTTCAGGTTCAGAGAGACCCTGTTTCAAACTATAGGTTGAGAATGAGTGAGGAAAGACACGTTAGAACATTTGCATCCCTACCCCCATCCAGAAGAAAAAACGGAGGAGTATACATCTAGTCACTTGCTGGCACTTAAGAATAAAGGAGGCAGAGCAAACTCCCATCCTTGGAGCAGCTGATGTTCTCTTTGCACTGTCTCGGTGGAACCTTATAAAGTGGGCATTACATGAGGTGTTGCAGCTTAGAGAGATAAAGCAATTTGTCCCAGGCCTTAGTGCCAGAAAATGGTACAGCCATGCTGCTGCTGGCGAATCTGGGGTTCCCTCTTGTGAGCTCTTAGTCTAGTTAAGAAAATAATTGAGAAATGGACTGAAAAGAAAGCTTAAGAATAATTTTATTGGTGTTTGAGAGGTAAGCAACTGAGTAGGTAAGCTGAAAAAGCCTAATAGCTTCCTGAGAGACGAAGAGAAAGAGAAAAACACGCCTTTTAAGTTAGCATGTAGGTCACAGAAAGAGCTCTCCCCGAGTGTCAGGGAAAGTATGCTTGGGCTTTTGAATTGTATCCAAAAGAAAAAGAAAGAGATGAAAAAGTTGTGTTCTTTTCAGAAACTCAGAAAAGCGGATAGGCTGCATGCCTAAGTCTGTATAAGTGGCTGCACCAAAAGAAGGGGTTCTGGGAAGGGTACGCACATTATCTCATTAAGGGATAATTATTCCGCCCATCTCCTTTGCTTGTCTTCAGGTGACTCAGCTTCCCTGGGAAAGAGGGACTCCTGATTGGCAGGCCCAGCCCCACTAACTCTGAACAGAGGTATCATCAGTAGTAAGTAATGTTTTAATCTCAGGAGCAAATCAGACTGTCATGTCTCTACCTAGGGCCAGATATAATCCATTCCTTTGACCAGGAGGCCTATGAAGCAGCAGTTGTAATGTTTTCTAGTCTTACCAGGGAGCTGGGGAGTGGAGTACAAAGCAGATCATGGGGGAGGGATGTATCTTCAGTGGCCTCCAAGGCTACTAATAATCCTTCTCCAGCTGCCTACCAGTGCTACAAGTCTTCTCAGTGGAAGGGAAAAGAAGGAAGAGGGGCGTCAGGGCTGCTGTCTGCTTCTGAAGATGGTGTTCAGAGCAGAAAAGTAGAATAAGGAATAGCTCTTCACTCTGCCTCCAAGAGCCCACCATGATTATACCTCTGTGGGCTCCCCAACTGGCGAAGCCAATCACCCCCCTGACTCCACATCAGGACCTCCCTGTAAGAGCCAGGAGCTAGAATTTAGAGTCTCTCTCAGAGGTAGCTAAATCCCAGCATCAGAGGGAAAACACAGTAGAAGAATAAATGTGTGGATGATCTGCCGTTAATATTAATATTCTATAATACAGAACAGGCTGGAACACTTGCAGCACTCTTTATGGTCCTCTCAGGATATTTTTATTACAGTTACGAGCAATAGCTCTTGGAAGACACGCCGGCAGCTCTCAGTTTTCTCGATCACCTACCATATTCTTTTCTTTCCTTCTGCTTTTACATTAAATGGCGATGGGGAGGGGGTTGTTCGGAGCTCTGATATTACCTTTGCTAATTCTGAAAGAGGAAAACCTGCAGAATCAAAAGCTCAAATAGCTCACTTTAAAAGCACTTGAGAACAAGAGAAAGTTTTATGTGATTACATTAATAGCAGTGACAAATGCATGCGAAACACTTAACCATGGTGTGTGATGCAAAGAAAGCCCATTTAGTTGTCATTCATCTTTTCCACATTAGTACAATGAGTACTCTCTGCTGTATCTTTTCAGGCAGCGCTTGATGAAGATGCTGCATTTTTCAGAAGCCAGCTCCCCAACCTGTCCTTCTAGAGGCCTTTTACAGAAAAACGGTTAAAACCCCAAAGAGAAAACAAAATCTTTCTGAATCTCAAAATCTCAAAAAGGAAAAAAAAACCCTTCTGAAATTCAAAGTACAAAACAAAATCCCTCCCTTGATTCTACCTCTTTAAAACAATATTTTTGGAAACATTTTGGAAAACATCTTTGGAGGGACATGATTTTTATTTACCAATTGGTTATCTCTAATACTTTCTCTCCAAAGGAAATAAACTAAGCAAAATGAGCTAGGAGCCCTGATAAGGCATTTCCAAGGTCAGCATCATGAAGAAGAGGAAAGAAATGTGGGATTATAAAGAAAATAGTGGCAGAGTACAGAGAAATGGTGTGGGGGGGTGATAAGGAGACAGAAGAATTAGAAATGATGGCTCCCATGACTGCAGACTGAGAAAGCTCTGAAACTCCAACAGAATTTTAGCCACATTCCTCTGAGCCTATCATCACTACAACTAAGATTGCCAGGAGAGAGAATATGTATGGCATGAGAAACAAAAAATATTGAGAGTTAGACCAGCCTACATCTTACTAACCATGGTTCTGGTGATTCACGGAGCTAACGCAGCCTCCCATTCCCACACTGGAAAGAGCTCAGGGGCCATGGAGCCCCTTTTCTCTCTAACTGTGCTCTAGAGAAGCAACTGACACAGTCTTAAGAGCTAGCAGAGGAAGATCAGAGGCCACACGGGGGGCCTCTTGAGGATCATTAAGCTTCCTTTTGTGGGATGGTATGAGACCAGGATTCATGCACCAATGTTGGCCCCTATCTGTCTGAGCTGCCCACTTTCTTTTTCTAACCTCTTTACACTTTGGTTCTTTATTTTCAGTTTTCCTGGGAAGATCAAGTTAGTCTGTCTAAGACATCCCGGCATTCACAGATGCCTGGTTGTTACCGTGAAAGTGGGGCCTAAGGAAGAACAGAGTTACTGATGGAAGAAATCAGGCAGTGTTTCAGCAGAGCAGACAGGCGACCAGGCAGGTAGGAGCTTTGGAGAAGTGAGGTGGCCCTTTCTCTCCTGGCCTGTCCCCCACAGCTGCACAGAGAGAGGGTTGTCATGGACATGAGGCTCAGTGCAGGATCGTCTCCTTTCTGCCCTCAAAACATGCATTTAAAGACTCCCAAAGGAATATTTCCCTGCAAACTTGAGTTTCTGATGTGGAAGTGGAAGAAGTGTTTCCAGGATATATATATGAAAAAATATTACAAGGTTTCACATCACATAAAGGAAAACACTTAGATTTGAAGTTTTGAAAGGATATTAAATAAGAGAATTTTGGTTATGCCAGATATGGATGCCAGTACCATAGGCAAGAACCTCATAAAACATATCTAGCCCAGGCAAAAATTAAACAGGCAAAAATAGAATATCATTTGAACCACAGCAGGTCCATAAATTCTCCTCCAAAATTTCAAGCCAACACACATACCATATTGTACAAGTGAGCCTGGAAGGAGGAAATTAGCAATAAAGAAAAAAGCTTTTAAAAGTAACAGGCTGAAGCAGAAAAAATAAAAAAAAAAAACCCCAAAACCGGCAAAGCTACAAAAGTCAGAATGAGTACTTATCTGGGAAGAAACATCAAGAAAATATGTGATTCTCCTTTTTGAAGATTCTGGATTGCGGAGCCCATCTGAGACAGAGCATGAGTCAATATGGGTGGGTAGGTTCAACGTGTTGGACAAATAAGTTTTGCTTCTCACCAGGACATTTGGATACTACATAAATAGAAACCTTCTTTTCATCTTGAGAAGCATAAGGGAGTGCTTTCTCTGAGTGAATATTTTCCTCAAATCACTTGGAAAAGAAAGAGAACATTTATTTCCATGTTTCTCATATCTAGCGAACTCTATTGACCTCAGCTTGAACTTGAAACTACTGCTCTAACAAACCTACCTCTCTTTATCATCTACCCATGGTCATAGAAACACCGTCTCCCACAGCGCTTCCCATCGAAACAACATGCTTTGGTTTGGTACAGGTAAACCCCATCTGGTACAAATGCCACTTGGTTAAATGAGGCACGAGCAACCAGAGGCAGCTGCCAACCACCCAACAAAGTTCTCCGTTCGTGCATAGGTTGTCCTCATGACTGGTTATGGTGTGGACCTGTATTTGGTGTTAAAACTAAAAATCTCAACAAATCTAGTTTTACAGTTCTTGACGTTACCTTTGAGTCCAGAATAGGGAATTACTCCAAACTAATAGCTTCAAATGTTTTGCCCTAGTCGCGCTAGAAGGTTGTGTTTACAGCTGGAAAGAGGAAATGACTATGAGGAAAGCCGGAAGTGAGGTACAGAAACTGCCTCATTGGTTGCAGCTATCTTTGAATGTAGTTTGAACAATTGCCATTTGTCATTGGTCAGCTGATTGTTACATCGAGTTAGATTATAGAAGAGCACCATCTGTTTACACAGCAAGTTAGCTTGTAATGCATTATGTAAGGAAAAATCATAGGCCAAATTTAAAACACATGGGAGGTACCATTAGTTTAAAAAATAACAAACAACAAAACAAAACAAAAAATTAAACATAACCTCTGGGTAAGACATACATGGCTGCCTTGAGAGCCACATCGTTGTTTGATTGATTCTACAGCTCACATCTAGGAAACGAGAGGTCTTTTCTGTCTTTGTGTGAAGAGGTCCTGGAGCATGTGCCATTGTGGCCAGGATGCTGTGTTTCTGGAACACTCGGCTACTCTCTTCCATTTCCAGTCCCTCTAGGAACCTGGCTGTGGAGACAGCTCTGGGGTACCTAGTCACTGTGTCCTGTCTCCACGGCCCCAAAACTCTGTAGAGGCTTCAGGTGACACGCTGCTCTCTAGTCAACTTCTTATCTACAATATTCCCTCAAAATCGAACATTCAAATTTGCCGTTCATGCCCTGAGCTATATTTGTTTACTTATAAGGTGCCTGGGAGGAATGCATGCCCTAAAGAGGAAAGGGAATGCCCAAGTAAAATCATCAAGGGCAGTTCTCAATTTATCTGTTCCTTGGCTGCCATTCTTTTCGAATTTCTCTTATGTAGTCTCCGTTTCACTGTTTGAGCTAGAATAGAGATCATGATCCCTGGAAGGAAACGGAATAATTAAAGGTCATTCAATAGACTGCCATTCTTTTATGTAACCTCCAAGGGAAAGACGCTTAGTGCTCACAGTGTTTCGCAGTTCAGTTTGGTAAAAGTAGAATTTTAATTGTAGCCCCAGAAGGCCATGCTTTCTGCTCGTCAGAGGCAAAGGCATTGATTGTCCTTGCAAAATGCTAGTCTGTCTGCTTGTCTGCCAGGGCAGGTAACAGGATGAGCATTCTTAAACATTGTATTTCATTAGAGCTGGTGTTGGAAAATCTCAAGTATTTATACTTAATTGACAAATATACATTTATATGTAATATCCAAAGGCATATGTAAGTGCTATATTTGTACCTAATTGTTAGCTATCTTTCTCTACGGCATATCAGTTGCAGAAAGTTTGGGTTGGTTTTTCTTGTGCTTTCTTTTACAATGTTTTTGTGTTTTGGTATTTGTTGATTGATTTAATTAATTAATTTTGAGACAGGATCTCACCATGTGGCCAAAGAAGGCTTTGGATCTACCTGCCTCTGCCTTTGAAGAGCATGCCACCACAACCAACTCTGGTGTTTTCTTGCAGGTCAAATTTCAAATATAATACAATTCCATTTGATTCTATTTTTTAATAAATTATAAGTCCATGGATGTTAACAGTTCCAAGACTGTGCAATTGAACAGAGGCATGGCATGCAGTGTTTTACTGTACCCTTTCATCCCTGCCTGGAAATGTGCTGGGAAAAGTATATACAATGTTTTATCCACTGGGTGATGTCTGTCTGAAGGAGTGGCAGGATTTCTCTAGTTTACAGCAAACATGGGATGAACAAGGGAGAAGCTGAGGCTATAACCTCCCCTAAACAATATGGATTTCTTTCCACTCCTGAGTTAGGGTATCAGACCTTGAAATGTTTGACTTTAGCTTACTTGCTGCTTTGTGTCCCAAGGTCTTTTCATGTTATGCTACTCAGAAAAGAAAACAAATGTATCATACATGGATACAGAACAGTATTTGGAGGGTAGCTTTGTGGTAGAGCAGTGTTCAGCATGTGTGAAGCTGGGGATTCAGTCCCAGAAGGGTGCAGAGCATTGGTAACTGAGGCACACTTGTTTGGGGGAATGTTTGTAATCTAACTGGAGTTCCCCTGGACTATAAATGATTTTCTCAAGGGTTTGTGTCACCCATAACGTCTTTCCCTCATGGCACACCAATTAGAATCCAAACCACAGTTCGAGTGCTCTGGCTAGGGAGGCTGTAAGCAGGCAAGTTTTGCATTTTCTATCTCCGTCATTTTTCATTTGCCTTAATTATTGAAAAAAAAAACATCAGAAGCATAGTCCCTGGGCTCTAAAAATGTCTTATACATGGTAATCAGGACTGTTAAAGACCTGAGGGTTGCATAGTTGGGTTATTTAAAGGTGTATCAAAAAAAAGTGGGTTCATCCTTTGTTCTTATGTCCAATTACCTTATCTGTCTTCATATGATTCACGATTGCCGTCACCCCAAATCACGCCTTTGTGAGCCCTGATAGAACATTCATTCTTAAGTAAAGCAATTCATGTTCAGCAGAGAATAAGTTTAATCCCATCTGTTTAAAAGCATTTGTGACTACAAATCAGTCTTTATTTAATGGAAGCAATAAACCAACAGGCAAGCTTAATTTTCTCACAATCTCTCTAGGACTTCTGCTTTTGTTTATTTCAATTTTTTGAGAGCAGATGTATCTAGGGAGGCCTTTTTTTTTTCCTTTACCAAAAGAATCCTCTGAGTTACCCTTTCTCATCTTCCCTAGAATTCTTTTCTTTCTTTCTGAATTGGGGGAGTGGGGCGGTGTGGGAAGAGCCGGTGGATTTAGAGTGTTTATTTTATCATGGGTAGTAGCTCAATTTTGAAAACCAAAATCTAATTTTTATGACAAGTATTCTTTTTAATTCTTGTTAAAGTCTCTTGAGAAGTTTAATTTGGGGATGGAATTGTAATTCAATGGTAATGTACCCACATAGAACATTCCAGGATCTTGGTTGATTTTGAGAGGGAGATAGACAGGGAGTGAGGGAGAATGGGAAAGAGAGAGATTTATTTTTCAACTCCCAAATGTCTGAAGTCTCAGTTCACATTTGAGAACAGAGTCTGATCACAGTCTCGTGAAGTTGAACCAGCTCAGGTTTCTTTACAGCAAATGCTTGCCTGCTCCCTGATGGGACCAATCCAGAGTTGGTGTCTTGAAGAAAGCTGTACCACTCAACAGAGCACCATAGAAAGAGTCTGAAGAGCAGGGGCAACCTGAGACTGAATAGATGATACTAGGTTGCAGTTTCTACAAGATGGTTCCTAGGTGTCTATCCCTCCGCACGGCTTTGAATTTTAGTTAAGATTTATCAGATGTAATTCAGAATATTCTAGCCTTGGAAGTATCAGAGACATAACATAGGATTCATGGCCATATTTAATCTGTCTCCAGGATTGTACTGTCAAGCTATACTTTCCTAGGGAGCCAGGAATCCCACAAGGCTGATCTCACCATGTGTTGGGATTGCTTTCCTAAAAGCAAAACTTGGGTCAACGTCAGTCTTGTGATGTCTCTGACCCTACTCATCAAGACCCAGCCTCCAGCCACACCGCATCTTAGAATTCCATGTGGAACTTTTACAAAAGGCAATAGTAAGGCTTTTAAGAAGTGGTTCAGGTTAGCAGTAGGTAGTACTTTGTCATCTGATGCCTCAAGTGTTCCAACCAGAGCAGACTCTGCAGATCTTTGATTTAGATATGATGGAGATCATGGTTGTAACTGGAAGTGTTTCTTAGCCTGATTTTTTTGATTTTCAGGACCTACAGTTACTGAGGCAAGAGCAGAGATAAGGGATTTGGGAAGATAACTTCCTTTCCAGGAAAAAAAAAATAGATCCACCCCCCAGCCAGTGATGGGAGGTATCTTCCTTTCTTGCCACGGGGCTTCCAGTTTTCCAGGTCACTGCTGAACAACAGAGTACTGCAGCTTCTTGGTTTTTGTTTTCTTGAATAACATAACTCCAGAAGCTCCATTTAAGCTGATATCATTATGGACGTTGAAATCTCCTGCCTGCGTTTAGTTCCTTGATTTCTGAATTAAGAAGTACTTAGACGGTAATGACTTGCTTGGAGTGCCTGTTCTTTAATGGTGCCTGCAGAGTGGGGCTCTTACACCACTGCAGCCAGAGGACAATTTCATCAAGTTGCAGGCAATTGTCTTAAAAAGCCGAAGCCAGAAAGAGGAATGTGAAAGCATTCAAATGATGGGAAGGAAATCAAGCTGTCTTGATTTCCAGTCCTCTCTATTAATTAAGGCAGATAATAAAACAGCAACCACCCTCCCTGCAATGGTGAGATGTGCATGCATCTTCTTGCTTTTACTAATGGTTTCTGACCATCTGTCAGGACTTTTCCTTCTGCTTCATCTGACGCAATTCTTCTGGCTAGTTCAGTCCAGCTTCTGCTTTCCCCGTTGCTTGTTGACAGCCCCAAACACATGGAAATCCTTTTTTATACATACCAATGGCATGGTCTCCACTCATTTTCCCAGAAAACATGCCTCAGACTAATGTACAAATGGTACTGCAAACAGCAAAGGCAGTATCCCTCTTGAAGTTGGTAGATCATTAGAACTGCCATAAGAACTATATTAACAACTAAAAATCCAGACAAGAAATACTTCCGGTTTAGAGAACTACACAAGGAAGCTATCCATTTAGCTACCCAGATCCCAAGCCAAAGTCAAAGGAATCCTGTCCTGGCACTTCTCCCCAGGGTATTAATATTTATCATTAGGATGCACTGATAACACCTTGAGGTCAGATGTGACCAAGGATGGGGTCAGGTGCCTTCAGTTTGGGGCTAGAAGTGCCTGAAGGTGGTCAGGATAGCACACTCGCACCAGGTCGAACAGCAGAGCTAAAGGCAAGGAGAACTCCGCAACATCTAAGTTGTGGATGGAGACCGTGGCAGAAATCGTGTACGGTGTTCCCAAACACCGCACTTCAGTTCTCACAGTTAATTACTGGTTCTCTCTGCACAGTAGATCCCTTCATCCTACAAACATTTACTGCAGACTGAGCACTTGCTAGACACAGTACAAGCAGTGTATGGGCAGTGGAGTATCTCTTAGGCAAGTGTGGTGACTCTGGCAAGTGGATCAGCTTAGTCTGGTATGTGCTGAGTTTAACATGGCTTCTTCATCCTGGTCCCACTATCTGAAAGCTTCTCAGAAAGGCATCTCCTTCACTTAGGTCTTTGACTTTTCTTATATGAGATTAATTTTCTCCGAATTATAATGCTTTAACTTTTCCTTCAGTCTGTAGTTACTAGTTTTTTTCATTGATACATTTCCTTTATCTGGCATTATTTCTCTTTCTTATTAAAATTTCTAGGCCTATCAGCATATTATAATGATTGTCATTTAATTGTTCTATATCATAAACTAAAAGTATTAAGTGAAAAAAGCAAGAGCAAAATAGCATCTCTGTTAGAGTGTTAATTGGATCAAAGTGTTTATTCTGCTATCTATGGAAGTGAGATGACATAAAATCATATCAGAATAGGCAATTATTTTCATACTTCCACCTTTTGTGTGAATATTCTTGTCAAGGTTTAAAAATATATTATCAAATAACTATCTTAAATGAGCAGAAGACCCAGGCGATGTCTAGATGTGGTTCGGCATAGCCTACATATCCTTCAGACTCAGGCTTTAGGCCTATGGAAGTTGACAGTGCTTTTGATAACTGACCACACATCACTAGGGTACATTGCCAAAGCATTTAGGGGAAGTCATGAGAGCAACTTGTCCTTGGCATAGTAGCCATTCTGAAAACAGCCATTCTCAAGAGAAACGAGACACACTAAGAACGTATTACAAGCATCAGTTGGGTCTCGAAGTCCTCTTTAATCTAAATGTAGCGCTGTTTTACATTAACATGAAGATTGCTGTCTGAATGACAGCATTTTGATCGAACCGTGCCTTCCCTACGATCTGGACTTCCTGCTAGGGTAGATTTTCCAGCCCTGGTCCAGTCTGAGAATTTCAGGGGCTCAAGACATATGTCAAAGCAAGAAAAATTGCTATGTCTAGAACAGAAAAGATGATCAGGAAACATGCAGATAGATTTGCCACATAATGCACACACATACAACATATACATATATGAACAACATGCAAAGCCCAGTAGCATATGGGCATGTATAAGATCCCCCTTATTATTGTAAAACAAAGTTTTACAGATTCATTCCATATTTACTAAGACAAATGGAACAGGTTCAAGCCAATATTTCTCAAACCATGAAATAAGGTTGATTCACTCATTAACTGATTTTACGTGAGCCCTCGAGCAAGAACATCACGTGTTTGTCACCATGTTCTATGTGGGATAATTGGAAACCCGGAAGAGAGGACCCCATTTTCTGCTCATTCACAATCTCCATCATTACTTCTAGTCTGTGACCATAGAGGGCCTCATTCTGAACTGAGACAAATGGATTTTTAGGAAAGTGTTGGCCATTGTTGTGTGGCTTGGGCAGTTTGTGGGGCCACAGGTGGTAAGACTAGTACTTATTCCTAGTGCATGAATTCATGTTTCGGAGCCCATTCCTTACAGAGGGATACCTTTGTCAGCCTAGATACAGGGGGGCGGGGAGAAGGGCCTTGGTCCTGCCTCAAGTGACAGACTTTGTTTACTCCCCATGGAAGGCCTCACCCTCTCTGAGGAGAAGATAAGAATGGGTGGGGGGAGCAGAGGAGGGGAGGAAGTGGGAATTGGAATTGTTATGTAAAAATATGATTGACAAAAGAAAATAAAAAATAAAAAAATAAGTCTTGGTTATGCGCCCCACCCCTTTCTCCACTCTGTATGGACAGCGTTCAGATATGGCTAGATTCTGTAGCTGCCAACACTGGCCCATGTTTCAGCCATTGGGTTTCCCTCCCAGCATGTGCTATTTCCACTTGACTCAATCCTTCTGGCTCACCCCTCCTGATCTGTCGGCTAGTGGCTGTGTTGCAATTTGGGACGTAGAAATTGTGGTTACGAGTGATGTCTAGGAGCAACAGGGGACAGGAAGAAAAGGTCCTGATGTGCCTCAGACAACTGCCATCCCAGAACCAGGCAAGTTACAGGGAGTGTGATGAGCAAAGAGGAGGGATTGCAGATGCGGAGAGGCTTTTGATATGAGCACCTGGGGGACCATAGTGCCAGGAGCCAAAACAAAAACTAGAAGAATCGTGTAAGAAGGAGAGAGATGCAGTTCTGAACACGTTCAGTTGGAGGTATCTGAGCGATACCAAAGCAGAATGGCTTGAAGTATTTGGTTATACCCATCTGAAGTTATGAAAGAGATTGGAGCCTCAGATACATATTTAGTTGTCATCAGCATACCGATGGGAACCAAGCCATTTGTGGGTGTGGAGGGAATTGCTTAAGACTGATTTGCAGTGTGAGATGATAAGTGGGGCCCCGCTAAAGCCCTAAGTAACCCAGAGTTTTCAGGGATGAGTTGGGAATGAAGAGCTGGTACAGCGGCCACAGAGTTGGAAGAAAAAGCAGGATAGTCCCGAGCTCAGGTCGTCACCCTTCCCGGGGCAGCCATCCTCCCTCCTCTGCACAGCAACTTACAAATGCTTTTGGTTTTTCAAGACAAGGTTTCTCTGTAGCTTTAGAGTCTGTCCTGGAACTAGCTCTTGGAGATCAGGCTGGCCTCGAACTCACAGAGATCCTCCTGCCTCTACCTCCTGAGTGCTGAGATTAAAGGTGTGCACCACCACCACCTGGCACAAATGCTTCTTGAAAACAACTGGAGTGCCTGATCCGAGGCAGCCCTTCCGTTTTTTGCTGTTTGCTTTTCTTAATGTTTTACAGGTATGTATTGTATGTTAAGGATGTGTCTCCTCGTGCAAGACAAGCTTTCTTGAATAATCCTTCACTTTCCAAAGTGCCATTGACATTTCTCTTCTATGCCCTGACAGTTCTGGGAAAAAGCAAAATGGCTTCACTTCATGTCCCCATCCCCACCAGCTAGTAAAGAATAAAGTCAGCACATGACTTCAATTGAACTGAGTTTCCCGGCAACAAGCAACACCCCGGGCCAACAAGGATTGTGTTATTATTGTTGTTATTATTAATATCATTATTTGCTTGACCCAGAAAAGTTTGTTCTTCATTCTGACAAGGAGATGGTCTGGTGGGACACATCACTCATTAAAATTTCTGTGTATTTTTAAAAAAGAACATAGTTTGCCTTATAAAGGGATCTATTTTTTGGATATTATTGCAAGTCAATTAGTTTATTATTCACACCACACCTACTTCCACATAGAATTTGCGATAGCTTGCAATGAGTCACACGAATAATTATGTCTTAAAAATCAGCACAAAAGCATCATGCAGTGAGAAGAGATGATCACTTTGAGAGTTGCACCAAGAAAAGTTGCCACAACTGAGTCTTAGACTGAGTTTTGTTCTTCTCCAAGAAGACCGAGGTAGGATCTCCTCCATCTCCTCCTCTTCATCGTCCTCCCTTTCTGCTTCTCCTCTCTCTTATTTTTGAGAATCTTTAGGATGTCCACAGGATGTCATTATTCTGGTGTGTCCAATCTATGGTTCACAGGTTCCATGTGTCCTGGGATTAGAACACGGCTGAACACATTTATAATCTCCAAAGTCATGTCACAGTGTCAAAAGGATGGACATTCCTGACAAGATTGTTGTCCCCACACGGGCCTGCTACACATACCAGCTGAAATTCTACCAGGATTAATTATATTTTTCAACAATACTGTATATTTGTTTTAAAATAATCTGTGTAGTTATATATATATATATATATTACAACCAAATGTAAAAACAATAATATATTACATATAGATATAAATTCACACACACAAAACAAACTCATTTGCAGATAGAATAAGTAGGCCTTTGTTGCAAAGTGAGGATTATTTCCTAGGGTCACAATATTTTATACTACATTATAATTTTATCTGTAGTAATCTGTGCTTATAAACATATAGAAAAAGACAACATATTTAATATCTCTCAATCTTCTAGTCTATTAACATATGAATGTATGCTTGCAAGATGGCAGGAATATCTACATAAGCTCACTTGCTCAGTAGAAAGACATTTTATGGTAGACACAAGTCTGAAACGTTCTCACAGTGGCTGAAAGTTTTGGGATCAGCAATTGGGAATCTTTAGCCTAGTTCCATGGATTTTCAAAGTTATTGATGCAAATGATATTTAATGGTAACATGTTTTAGTTTTTTACTCAAAGAACTTATGTGTCAAAGGTCAGCAAATCAGAAACCAAGATAAGTGCTGATCTACCATTTGGTCTGTAACATCAGTTTCGGGATAGCTGCCTGAATATCTCTGACGGCATTGCCATCTACCTAACAGTGCTCGAGCGCAAAGGAGATTGTTATAACAGTTTCTTTAAATAACTTTATGTGCTTTCTGAAAAAGCTTTTTTTGTCAATTTTGTAACGTGAGCCCGAGTGAATATATGTGCACCATGTCTAGGGAGGAGCCCTGAGAGGCCAGAAAAGGGCATCAGGTCCCACTCACAGAGATACAGACGGTGATGATTGTGAACCACCATGTGATCACTGAGACCTGAACCCGAGTCTTCTGCAAGAGCAGTAAACCATCTCTTTGGCCACTGGATCACTTTCATTTCTTAATGTTGGTAAAATTCAGAGAATTCGAAAACCTCTACACATTGGAAGCTTGTACACACGCTAGCTGGATATCACAGTTAAAATCACATACATGAAAGAAAGATGATCTCTCCTTCATCAGCCAGCATTTCTGAATCAGCTCTGAGTATCACTGCGGGACATCTCCCAGATCCCAGATTATCCGCTTGTTGATTTGACATAGATTAGGCCCCTGAGAATTTGCCACTGACTCAAGCTCCTGGAGGGCAGAGGCTGCTTCCTGCTGATCTTTGAAGCATGTAGCACAGTTAGAGTACAATCATATCCTAGCCTAAAAGAAGATGGGGGACCTCTTGCTGTCCTCTGTGCCCTTCCAACCTCACTCCCAAGCCCACCCGTGGCCAACTCTATTTCTTCAACCACCAGGTACTCTCATGTCTATCATGTCTCTTCATGGAATGACCTTTGGAAAATGCTGCCATCTTTGAATGTCCATCCACTCCTTTAGTATGACTTGACTGAACTCATCTTTTAAATCTATACTTTTTAGCTTCTTTTTACATATCAAATCTGGCTCAACCATTCTTCAAAATGTGGCCCCCTAACAATGACTTTCAACAAGTGCTACTGTAACTAAATTATAAAGGACAAGTGGCAGCCAGGACACATTGCTTTAGTCACCTGCATGCCCTCAGGATTGTAGCTCCATGCTGGAGACTTAGGTATTCCATAAACCTTGGCTAAATAAGTGCTCTCTCGAGCATCTTCTAGTATCTCTTCTGCAGCTGCAATGTCATTGTAGACACAGGGTATTGTTTAGGTAGTTCCTTGTGTTTATAAGAACAACCATTGACCTTGCTCACAAGGCTGGACATGTCCCTGGGTCCAGTCTTGCAGAGGTATTCACATCATTGTACAAAGGTGGAGCCCTGGTTCCTAGCCTTTCACAGAAGGAAGCCAAGCCAGCCTTGCTCACTTCCTTTTAGCTCCCGTTCTCCATGTGCTATACCTTTGGGGGTGGGGGTGTGGTCTTCTTATTTGCATTTCTTCTACACGTATCAATTAATGATGTATTGTAGCCTTGCCATTTAGCCGCTCAGCAGCCAGAATTCCACTAAAGGATGCCATCATCCCTTAAGTCAAGAGCCAACAAATACCAAGTAGAGAATGGGTAAAGGGAAAGCCCTCACACCCTGAGAGTGCTTTTCAAGTCATAAATATGTATTGGCAAAATCCTTTGATCAAATCTCAATCTGTGCCATTCCTCATAGTAAGGGATCATCCCACTCTCGCTTAGAAAACAGATTGAGGCACACTTAGAGCCATCTGGAAGACGATGCGGGCTGATTAGGGTTCAATCTCGCTCCTTAGCGAACAGCTTACACAAAATTACACTGAATAGAGTTTCGGAATCAAGCCGCTTTTCCTTTTCCTCTTACAATATGTACTTTCCAAACGCAGAGCGATCACTCTTAAGACGCTTTTTCTCCTTACTTCCTAGTCCCTTTCTGACAGCAGTTCTTTTCTTTGCAGAGGAATAAGGCTTTTCTTTCATTGCCTCTATTCCCTTGATGACATGAAATGTTCAATCACAACCAATTTGCAGTTAATGTTGTGCTAGTTTCTGGCGCGTGTTTGTCGGTTTTGTCACCTGCGCCAGATTGCCGAATGCATGCCCTAGATACGGGTGCTCCCTCAGTCAACAAGTTCCATCGTGTTTCTAAATGGAAAGGTTCTGGAGATTTTTCTCTTGCTAACTCCCAACCATCACCTTTTTTTTCCCCCTTGCCCGCACCCTTGTACGATTGGAATTAGGTTTTCCTTGTGGGGCTAGAGTCTCTGCTCTCTGGATGTTCTGATGGTGGAGGTAGCCCTGTTGTCAGCTACTTAATCAATCGGTTTATAGAGGAGGTACCAAATTAATTCTGCAGCTCGTTATATGTAGGTCATCAGCTAAGAAATGCAGACAGGAAAAGCACAAGGCAGGTCAGAGAAGGTGTAGGCGCTTCATCAGTTAATGACGTTAGAACCATATCTCCGGCTCAGTGTAAGTTTTCAAAATGGTTCCCCTTTTCCCTACAACGCAATGAAGTGTCCAGAAGCTGTGCCTCACTACCAAGTCTATCATAGAAGGTTTTTTTTTCCAGACTTTTCTAGTATAAGAACTTAGTAAACTGCACTTGAAAGGATAGCACAACCATAGAATAACTTAGGTTTGGGTCAAAGGAAGGAGCAGTAGAGTCGCAGGCTAGCCATCTTGATTGCATCAGTGTTGGTGACCTAAACTGTCGGGCTAAAAATAAATTGGAAGATAAGAAGGCAGAGAGATGCACAAGCAAGACGTCTAACCTCTGACTTTCTGCTCATGAATTTGTGTAGCCAGGCTTCGGCTTTCCCTTAGTCAGCAGCAGCAGGAATGGGACGGGCATGCTTGTTACCTTCCTCCCCAAACTGACAAGCATAACCAAAGAGCTGGTAGGTCCCAGATTGTAGCATGACATTAGCATCTGCTTCTGTCACACGGCGGTGGTAAGCTGGTGCCGAGAACAGGACTTAGAGGCAGAAGTTCTGGATTTAATGTTCTCTGTGACAGCCCAAATTCAAAAACATGTAACAGTGGCAACATGAAACTCCAGTTTCCTTAACACGTCTGTTCCTGATTTAATAGTGTGATTTTGTATCTCGATGCTCTTAAACTTTCTTTTAACAATGGACCTCACTTTTTGTTCTTTTGCACTGGAAATCGGAAATCCAGTCCTAACACAAAGATGCACATACAAAAAACAAGGTAGAAATCTTAATATAGCGTACAGAAAACTGTACCTCTGTACTCTAGTCACTCCCAAGACAGAACTTCCAACTCCAGAACACACACATGCATGTACATGCACACACATATATACATAATATACATACACATATGTATGTATATAAAGTGACTTTATATATATTTTTATATATGTCTATATTGAAAGACGCATTTTTAGTCATTTAAAGCAGATTCTTTAGCGAAGCTGTGTAAATTTACAAGTTTTCATGGGAACTCTCTATACTGCTTGTTTGCCTCAGTGTTTCTGTCCACAAAATGGGGCAAGAGTTGTAGCTATCCCATAGGACCAATGCAAAGATTAAATGATCTGTTGCATGCAAAATGTTTACAGCATATCTTGGCCCATAGAAAGGCTGTATTTTCTACTGTGCTATTTAATTCACATTATGTTATTATTATATCAGATTATATCAAGAAAGTACATAGTAAAGTAATTAAAACAATTCCTTCTTCCAACAGTGGTTAAGGAAGTAGAATTGTAAAATCTAAGTTTATATGACTTTGGACACTTTCTGAATGAAAATAGTTGTTATGAACAAAAAACACAGTAGTGATTTATTTAGAAAGACAATATTTCAGTAATCAGGCACTCAGAACACACACCAAAGATTAGCATAATATTTTTATATAACAACTGATTAACAAATATTAAAAAAATTTCCTACATTTTGTTGCAAAATTCTTTTATTGTCTCATTATTTTGCAATGGCTTTCTATCTTTTCCATTTGTGAGAACAGAAAGATAATTCAGTTGTTGCTAGTATTCTTTCAGTAAGTACTGTAGAAGGAGCTTGAATGTGAAATGTCCCCATAGGATCACTTGGTTACCCAGGTGGTTGGCCTATCCCTCTACTGACTCGCTATTGGCCATTTACCATTTTTTATTAAACCAATCAGGTGCTTTAGGTAGGTAAGGTGAAACAGCCTCACATCTTTACATAACTAAACAAATTCAACATGAACAAAGACAACACACTTTAACATCATTAAACAAACGCAGCATAAGCGAATATAACACACCTTTACATCATTGAACAGATGCAGCATAAACAAACGCAAGGCATCTTCGCCTAGTTAAAAAAATAGTCCACAGCAATAGTTCTCGAAAGATAACACCTGCCCAAAGACCAGGTGACTTCTGGGATTCTGGGAATTGTATTTCTTGGAAAATAAAAACAAAACCTCATGGGAAAGTATGACTATTTTTCCCATGTGAGCTCTATGAATACGTGTCTCGAGGCCATTCACCTAGAAAGTTTCCAGGTGAGGTCCCGATCAAGATCCATCTTAGTATTTAAAATTTAATAAAAGCTTGATTAAATTTACCCCAAATGGTCAAACTGGTTCTTCTGGAGAATTTCAGGATTAACACAGCAAAGGCATAATCCCCACATTTTCATTTCAATACAGTCATTCTATTGTGACAGGAATTTGGTACTGAGGACTTTTCACAAATTCTATTTTAGTCAATTTTTAAAAAAGGAACAAATGGTACACTTATTATTGTACATTGTATACACTGTCTGATCGAGTGTATTTTTGACAAAAAGACAACTTCTAATTCTCATCACTGAGTATTGAAACTTCTGTTTGTGGTTTTACTTGCTTTCTGCCACTAAGAATTTGCTCTGGGCTAGCTTCTGGTCCTATGTAATTCACAGCTAGCTTCATCTCCATTGTGTCTACTTCCAGCTCTTTCCAGTGATTGGAAGCTAATCCTATCATGAATCTGCTATGAATATAACTATACATGTATTACTTCAAAATCACCTGCAAAAGAACCCATTAAATCCACAATGGAAATATCTCCAATTTAATCTTAGCCCAACTGGAACCCCACAATACTATGGCCACTCTGTGTCAAAAACACAAATAAGAAAGCATAGGGAAGGAAAAGAGTTTCTTATACACATTGAGATTAAATTATCTGATTTCTCAAATATTATGAAAGTCCTTACTGCACGAGCACAATGCTGGGTTCCTTGAAGAATTCCAGAAGGTATTCACACAGACAAAGAACCATAAAGATGAAGCCTGACTTGTGCCACAATGTATCAATGTATCTTCTTGATAGAAGAAAGTCTTATGTTCCGAAATATGGGATTCTGTACTCTGCTTTTGTCAGCTTTACGATATACAACCAATCTGTTAAATAAACCAAACTGCAAGCTTTAATTTCCTCATTTCATATTAATAATAACTTTTTATTTTTATTGTCCTTCTCCTATATACTCTGAAGTATATTTTGTAGTATTTTGATATGGGCTTTATTGAAGTTCTCTCTATCTTTTGGGTGTGTGCGTGTGTGTGTGTCAGGGTCACATTATATAGCTCTGGCTGACTTTGAACTCACAGAGCTATGATGTAGGATGTCCCTCTGTATGCTGTGAATACCATTAATGAATAAAGAAACTGTTTTAGACCTATAGCAGGGCAGAGCTTAGATAGGTGGGAAAAACTAAACTGAATGCTGGGAGGAAGGAGACAGAGTCAAGGAGAAGCCGTGGAGGTGCCACCAGAGTCAGACATGCTGAAACTTTGATGGTAAGCCATTGCCACATGGCCATATACAGATTAATGGAGATGGGTTAAATTAATATGTAACAGTTAGCCAGTAAAAAGCCAGAGATAATGGGCCAAGCAGTGGTTTAAATAATACAGTTTCTGTGTGGTTATTTGGTTTTGGGCAGCTGGGATGAACAAGCAGCCCCTACAACAGAGATACAACTGCATTTGCTTCCTGAGTGCTGGGATTAAAAGTATGTACTACCATAAAGTTCTTCTTTTACAGTTAAAGAAACAAACAACTTTCTTAGGATGTACTAATAACTACCTTATAATAGTTCTTGTTCAGTTAGTGTAAAAGTAAATGCACACATGTCTTTTTCACTTTGAAACTTTACATTAAAAACAAGTCTCGGGCTGGAGAGATGGCTCAGAGGTTAAGAGCACTGACTGCTCTTCCAGAGGTCCTGAGTTTAATTCCCAGCAACCACATGGTGGCTCACAGCCATCTGTAATGAGATCTGGTGCCCTCTTCCATACATGGAGGCAGAATGTTGTATACATAATAAATAAATCTTTAAAAAAAAAAAACAAACCAAGTCTCTACCAGCTAGAAAGGTGTGAAAACTTTGGGTTCCCTAGCAACTCAGGGCACCATTATACTGAATATGGCTAGTCTGCTTTTCTGTCCATCAAGACACCAGTGTGGTAGGAAGGACCGTGGGCACCTGCACACAGTGGACTGCAATACTTTCCACATTCCACTTAGCGTAAGAGTCACGAGGGAGGATTGGGCTCCAACATGACTTGTCCTGGAACTTAAATCCAGATGGGATCCAAGTCAAGGACAGAGACTCAGGGTCTGTTCTTTGTTAAGCTTTTGGGTTGGTTTTGGTGGGGAAGTTCTAGAGTTTTAGATTAAGACCAGCAGCCCTGGCTCTTAAGAAAGAAAGCTACTTGCCAGTTTGTTATTATCTTGGGGTATTCATGTCCAAACATCAACAGGAAAATGAACGAAGGAACATGGTATTTACATGACTTAGCTGGTGCTTCCAGACTTTGATAGCCTTTGTCCTTTACTGAGTGGCTTTCAGATGCTTTCTTACAAGGTCAGGTTCGAACTAAGAAAGAGGGACACCATTTCAGTTGAGATTTACAAGGACAATTGGGGCATGGAGCTGAGAGGATCAAGTCACCAATTTTTCACCTTACCTAAGTACTGTTATGCCAGGCAGTAACCAAAGGCTACATATCACTTTATGAGGCAACTGTGGTCAGACACTGCAGGGGTTTGGTCAGCTTGGAATTCAGCTAAAGGAACAGGACGCTCTGACGTTTGTGAGCAATTATTGAGGTCTGAACCTATAAAACAGATGAAAAGACACCAGCAGATGGAAACTTTATTTTTGGATCTCTGCCAGTCGGGAATATAGCTATTTCTCCCTAAACCCATTCACGTGTGTACTATGACCAGAAAATCCTGTGGTGCCCTAAACCTTAAGATGTAGTTGAAATCCAAATATTTCATAATCAAAGCAAATTTAGTAAGCAGAGACCCCCTGATTCCTCTCCTTTTAAAAGAGTAAGACATGGTAAAAAAAAAAAAAAAAAACCACCAAACCTTTTGTAAGGGTCCCAGTATTAAAAAATTTTAGTTTTGTAAGCAATATATTCTTCACAATTTACAAGCCCTCTCACTGGCTTCTCAAAACAGCCACCGGAAACACATGTACCAAAGAGCATGGCTAGGTTTCAGCAGCTCTTGCATGGCGGGACAGATTAGTCTCATAGGTGTCATTTGCCGACACCTGTTACTGAAGATGGAGCTGGCTTACCGGTAACCCTCAGTCGCTGTCCTTTTGGGTGACTATCAAGTGAACCAAGAAGCTCACAGACAGTAGAGACTTATCTCTCTTCATTTCAGAGGTTGTGAAGTTCAAGACCAAGCTGTCAGCAGATTAGCCCCCTGGGAGAGTCCAATTTTCATCCGCAGGGGGTGCCTTCCAGCTGCGTTCTCTAATGGGAGAGATGGGCAGGCAAGCCCCTGGGGAATGCTCTCTAAGGCAGTCACCTTAACTATGTTGTGTTGGCTCTACCCTCTATCGTGGCCCGTTGGTGACTTCAACAGGAAGCCCTCACTTTGTGGGTACACACTTGTGACTTAGGGTTCCTGCTATGGACAGGACATGTTTTGCTTTGTTTTTTTTCAGTTTATGGATCATTTTGCGGCCTGTGAATCTCTCTCCCTACCTCTTTTCTGTAGTACTAAAAATGCAGCTCAGGCATCCTCTTTTAGATGCTCATTTACGCTGCAATCCTATCAAGGCACCGTTTCTAACCCTGGGAGAGCGCTGTCTTGTGTTTCCAGCATCTTTGGCTCGCTCCAAGCTATTATATAATTCTTGGTTGACTCACCCTTTACAATGTGGTAAACAGGTTGTACCACCTCGTGCTGAAGGCAGCAGGAGCAGAACAGATGGGTGCTCAGTCAGTTTTTGGGGTGGGGTGGAGGGGACAGCTTGGGTTCTATATATTACTCTGAGCCAACACGTGTCAGACCGATGCTACAGAACACTCTCGTGTGATGTGGAATATTCCTTTAACTATGTAAAGATCTGTTACATTTGTTGATGGTGCGGAGTATTCCTTTAACTATGTAAAGGTGTGTTACATTTGTTTATGCTGCGTTTGTTTAGTTAGACCAAGATGTGTTGTATTTGTTTATGTTGCATTTGTTTAATTATGTAAGAGTGTGCTGCTCTCTCAGCTGCATGCGGTGAGGCACCTGACTGGTCTAATGAGGAGATGAACGGTCAATAGCTAGGCAATGGAGGGATAGGTGGGACTGGTGGATAGATAGGATTAACAGGAGGAGGAATCTAGACTTGAAAGAGGAGGGGAAAGGGAATGAGGGAGAAAGAGAGGGGGAAGCCTGGGGTCAGCCAGCTGGGCAGCCACAAGCCAGCCAGATACAGAGAGGGACACAGAATGAAAGAAAGGTAAAAAGCCCCAAGATAAAATGAAGCAGGCTAATTTAAGTTAAAGAAGATAAGCAAGCCAGAAACGAGCATAAGTTAAGGCTGACCAGTCATCGTTAGTAATAATTCTCCATGTCATGATTTGGGAGCGGGTTGGTCATCCAAAAGAGAGCCTGCTACATCTTCAGGAATGGAGAAAGGATGAGCTGTCCATTACACTCCGGAAGCCAATGCCCCACACCCTTTGCTAATTCAAATAAGTATCGCTTTAGCATCTCATTGTCCAAGGTTGAGAAGTTTAGGTCCAGTGACCCGGTTCCTGTCCAGTCTAGGCTCAGGGTCTACGTCATTACCTTGGGATTTATAAAGACCCAACGTTCATGGACTACAAGAAGATAAAGAACAGTACCATTCCTCAAGTCTCACTCATAGATGGGCCCTAATATTTTTAGTCTTAAATAACTTGGAGGGTCTACGAAAAGCTTCCTGTTTCACAGAACGCAGTCTTCCCAGCAGTTAGGGACTACTTTGGAATGATCTGTGATTTATTATCACTTGTTCAAATGGATCCTAGTTTTCTACTTAGAAAGAAATGAGTTTTCCTGGAATCTGGTTGTTTCTCCTATCAAATTTAAAAACACCAACCCTGCAAATACTTCCCTTATTATGTGATCCAGGTTAATATTCTTCTTTGGCCCAGCACGCCAAGGGTTTACATTGTCGTTTCACGGTAATGATTCATTTTGTTTTAACTGAAGTTCACCACCTTTGGACTGGGTAGGCCTTCTCTAGTTTCCTGTCCCTGCCATGTTCTGGTTAGGATCCCACTCCAGCTAGCTTCACTCATCATTACCGTTTAGTCTTAGAAGGGAGATGGAATAATGATTTTTGTTTTTTTTTTTTCCTGAAGAGTTTATAGTGGTAAAAACTGATATGATTTGGTGTTTTCACAGGCCAGCTTACTGCGTGAAGGCTATGGTGCTGTGCTGTAAAGCATCTATGTTTTATTCTAGCCTGGGGCTCTACCTTTGGTTTCTTGGACTAGAAGTATCAGAACATTCTGAGAACTTGTTAATCACACAAATTCTCCCTCTCCTCCCTAGATTTGCTGAAATAAGAGTTTTAGTAGTAGATCCAAAAATCTGCATTTCAAAGAGACCTCAAGACCAAGTTGGAGAACCCATGTGCGAGAACAGGCTGTGCTTCGGATGTGCAGCCCACCAGAGAAAAGTCTATCATCTGGAGCTCACAATTCAGATTGGTCCTTAGTTCCCTTTGTTTTCTTTCCATATGCTTCTTTGTGCTCTCTTGAGTGTATACTCTGCCAAGGTTTTGATTGATGCCCTCTTGTGGCTGTGGAGAATTTCTAAATGTATAACGAAATCCTTTGACCTACTGTTTTCATCCTGGCTTTTTATCACTCCATCATTCTGGGAAAACTCAATCTTAATGATCCGACGTTATTGGAAGCAATATTCATCATCTTGTACTCCCCACACACTGCTTATCACCACTGATCTTAGAGCAGGAATGGATCCAGCAGAAGCTGCATGAATCACTTACCTCACAGGCAATGTCGAAGCAGGGGGGTGGGGGGGCAACAAAAATCTCAGGAATAGAATCATAGCTTTAGTGAGATATTTTTAAGTTAAATTTTGCATAAAATCATTCATGGTGAGCTAAACAAAAATTTTCAAGTTACTATGAGAAGGCTGGGGATACGGCTCAGGGGTAACACGCTTGCCTGGATGAGACCTTGAGTTCAAACCCCAGCACTGTGTCCCCACAGCACACCCCCAGATTCTAACGCTTTGCCTTGCCAAGTCACGTTGGAGCTTGAGGCAAAAGAGAGAAGTCACGGGTAATAATGTAAAATTTGTTTAAAATTTTAAGTTTTTGTGTGTACTACTTGTATACATACTACTTGTATGTTTTTACTTTTAGAAATGAATCAGTCCATTGGATTTCTTTGTGTTCACTGCTATAGTGTTGGTGTCCACTTTAATTGTGTTAACGAGGCAACGTTCTTTTTGCCAACTCTGAAGGTTAAGACACAAAACTTTTGGGCTGGAGAGATGGCTCAGAGGTTAAGAGCACTGATTGCCGTTCCAGAGGTCCTGAGTTCAATTCACAGCTATCTATAATGAGATCTGGTGCCCTCTTCTGGCATGCAGGCAGACATGGAAGGAACATTGTATACATAATAAATAGATAAATCTTTAAAAAAAAAAGACACAAAACTTTCTCATTTGCTTCATACACCAAAACAGTGCTTTACCAGGACCACCTCCCCCCCCCCCCCCCCCCCCCNCAAGAAAATTGATAGTATGCAATGACTTGACAGGCATATCAAGAAGGACCTGTCACCTGACCCATGAAAACCCATCTTCTTCCTCTGCATTAGCTATCTATAATGAGATCTGGTGCCCTCTTCTGGCATGCAGGCAGACATGGAAGGAACATTGTATACATAATAAATAGATAAATCTTTTAAAAAAAGACACAAAACTTTCTCATTTGCTTCATACACCAAAACAGTGCTTTACCAGGACCGCCTCCTCCCCCTGATCTCATAAGTCTTGCTAGTTAACAAGCAAGAAAATTGATAGTATGCAATGACTTGACAGGCATATCAAGAAGGACCTGTCACCTGACCCATGAAAACCCATCTTCTTCCTCTGCATTAGCTTCTAAGGCATAATTAATACTTTGGCCAAAGGAGAAAAAAACACATCTGGGTTTCAAAGGTGAAAAGTATGAATACATATCGGCTCAGTAAGAGATGGTACTTTAGCAGAGTAGGTTTTCCTGATAGGAGGAAGGCAGTCATGGAAAGGAGGAGCTGGGAGAAGGATGAAGAACTACTGCTTGTCCCGGGGCTGGTGGTAATCTGAACATCTGGTCTTCAGCAATAGCCTAGCACACCACGCAATCACTCTTACTCACGTACAGCCTTGTCATTAGGGTCTGGATGGATCTCCAATTATATTATACCTTTTGATTTCAGGCTCTCGCTCGCTTGCTTTCTCTTTCTCTCTCTCTCTCTCTCTCCCTCCCTCCCCCTTCCTACCTCCCTTCTTTGAAGAGCAAGAATTAGTCAGCCATTTTATAATCTATACTATAATTGACCTTTTCATAGTCTTAGTCTTTTTATTCATTTCATAATACATTTGAGATGAAACAGAATTGCGTTGTCATGGAATAAACCAAAGCAGCACTTGAAAAAGTTAGAGGCTGAGCTGTCTTTGTAGTGTGTTAATTGGCCATAATCTCAGCTCTCCAGAAGCTTCTAAGGCTGGGAGATGGATACCTCAAATGCAGATACAAAGAACAGCACTTACAAATCCACTCACACCACATCTATGCATGAAAACAAATTGACAGTTCAAACACGTTCTTAAGGCATAGTACTGTTTCTTTCATATATTTCCAAACCAAATGCAACATGCACCCACAGCCAGACTCTCGGCTCTTTGAAGATGGGAGCACGCTGTGCACAAATTCACCTTTCATGCAAAAATTCCCAAACCCGGTCTACAAGCATGCCCTTCATAAATCACCGAACAGTCCCTTTGGTTGCAGTACTGCACGAATTAAAATTGTCAAGGCTCTTTTCCTTCTATAGCAGTTGACTCGGCCTCTTTTAAAGTCCCAGGAGCTGTCAGATTTCTAGAGATTGAATGTCAATAAAGAAACTTATGATTT
Organism: Dicrostonyx torquatus; assembly: GCA_028555095.1. Lineage (NCBI taxonomy): Eukaryota > Metazoa > Chordata > Mammalia > Rodentia > Cricetidae > Dicrostonyx > Dicrostonyx torquatus. Next base: position 3,516,729 of record JAQHUG010000036.1, read on the forward strand.
TCTTTGTATTTAGGGGTTTACAGCAGAGAGCGTCAAGCTCTGACCTGTTTTGAAAGTCTCCTGAGCAGGCTGGGATTTTATTGCTGTAGTAACATAGCAAGATAGAGGCTCTTAAGGATAATTGTTTTTTCTAAGATTTTTTTTCAAGAGATTTCTGTTTGCCGTTTATGACTTGAGAGAAATATCTTGTGTAAATTTATGTATTGTGAAATTCTCTACCATCAGAGTGTTTAATTTTTCTTTTTCTTTTTCTTTTTTTTGCATTCTAGAATGAACTGCAAGTGCATTGAGCAGAATGGGGGCAGTTAGGGACACTTTTGCACCGGTGAAAGTCGTTTTGCTTCTGTGGAGTTTATGTCAGCGAGTCCACGGGTGTGCTGCCTGGGTCACCACCTGGCAGGGGGAACACTGCTCCGATGTGCGCTGACTTAATTTGTACTCCGCCTATGAATAGCTACGCGACAGAGCAACCAGTAAGGAGAGAAACCAAGGCCCACAGTAGTGCATGTCGCTGCCATTAACCTTAAAAGTCGCTCTACGCACATGGTGCACGATTTCTAGGTCATCGGACGAGTGTCCCACCAAACCTCATCCCGTGAACGCCGGGCACTGTAGGAGAGGTAGGAGGAGAAGGAATCCGATTTTGATGTACCTTCCAGAAAACTCAACGAAAGAGTTCTGCAGTGTCTGACCTCAGAAAGGTCCTACCACGGCATTACGCACACACTCTCCAATTCCGTGGAGCCCACAAACAGTTGGAAAATTTCCTCTAATCACATTACTGTCCTGGGCAACATGAGTCTTCGGAACAAGACGCCAAAGTCTCTCAAATCACTTTGCACCCTAACATATATAAATAAATCATGAAGCAGCTGAGATTAATGGGAAGTTAACAGGAACTTTTTATTCTAAATGTTTTAAAATGAGTTCCAAGCACTCTCCTGGCAGAGAGGGGAGAGGAAGTTAATGTGTGCAGGCTTGCGTGCTTACACAGGTTCTCTGGTTCTTGTCGGCCCCTCGGTCCTCCCAGAGCTCCTCTGCTTCTGCGTTACTTACTGCGGGTGACTCAATTCTCTTCGCGTTGGATACACGTTGCGGCCCCATTATGTAGCCGAACTGCAAGCAGAAGCAACCAGGTAGATTTCCCCCAGAGCTGCTGGCCCAGGCAAACCTGAAGCCTGCTTATTTTCATTTCAGGTGCTGTGATATTTCCACAATGACCTCACCTCACTGATCTGAATCGCTTTTCCTCAGTAGTGTTTTTTGTTTTTGTTTTTTTTCTTCCTGAGTGTCTGAAAGACCCAGACTTCGTCTTGTATGGAGGTACTCAAAGAAAAACCATGAGCAGATCTGGACGTAACATCACAAATGTTAGATGTGTACCGAATGCCCTGGAAGCTTCAGTCTGTCGGAGTAGAATTGGGTGAGCCAGCTGGTCAAATAAATATTCACTGGGTTTACTTACTTTTTCAAAAGAGGTGTGCTTAGGTGGTCTCCCCATTATACAAGTGTGGGAAAACACCTATAAACATTAAATGTGGGAGGGACACAGCACATATGACGAAGACAAATAATGGTCTATGAACGCTGCCATGGTGCCGATGAGAAGCGAGGAGACGTGTGTGTCTTGTAAGGCTCTCAGCCTTCCGGATGTTTCAGGAGCCCTCTCTCTTCATCACGTCTGTGGTAGTCAGACTGAGACCCATCGGAGTGGGCAGCTAAGTTTCTGGATGTAGCACGGGCAAGCATTAATCAAATCTGCACTTTCTCTCCTCACGAAGCTATTTGGAACAATATTCTATCCTTTTTCATGATAAACAGCAAAATTTTAGTAAACATTGAATGAACCAACCCCTGACACATCAATAAACAGGAAACATTTAGAATGTCACAACACTGCATACACAGTAAGAGATGAAGTGTGGCTTTTAGTAATAAGAAATGGAATTATATAATTAGCTCTGAATGGTGGCTCCGTAGTCAAGTCCTTTCATACAATTAACCTTTGGGGGAAAACATTAATGGATAAGCAAATGATATGACCATTGATGGAAATAATATTTTTTTACATTAAGAATGTACAGAAATAATATTTTAAATTTCCTCTTATTATTTGATCCTACCAACCCTGCTACCGAATGGAGTTACTAACAGGGAAACCTCTGTTTATTTTTCCTGTGTCCAACCTCCAAAAAAGGAGCCAGGCTGGTCTTTCCCAGAAGTGGTGAGGGCGCATTGTTTGACATCAGACGGTCAGTTGTGTGGCCTCTGCTCTGCTAATATTTATGAAAGACCACAGGTTCCTGTGGCTGGAAGATGGTGGCGCTAGCCTATTGTCTGAGCACACTGAAGCTTTCTCTGGGAAATCTTGGCAATGGGGAGCACATTTGCATATTTATTTATAACAACTGTCATACTTTTTTTTTTGCCTTAAAGAAAATAAGTCTTTAATTTTCTATTGAACTTGTTCGGCTGACAGAAAATTTCTTATGCAGCAGCCTCATGTTTAAAACATGAAGCAGGAACAAGCTACCAGCACTATATGGAAATCGTTTGGAAGAGAGCTCCTTTTTGGTTTGAGCCATTTCATTGGAAACACAAACATGATCGCATTGAAAGAAGGGCTGTATGAACTGGTGACGAAAATGATTTTTTAAAGCTTCACCTCTTTGGAGTCCAGAGAATGCGGTAGGAAATTGAAATAGGCACATGGTGATATTTTTGAAAATGGGTTTGCAACCCACTTGTGGCAGTATTTTTTCATAACATCTAGTGTGGTATACTTTCTAATGCTGGAGAATACTAGAAGGTTTGTCTTAGTGAAGTTCAGTCTACATTATCCGCACGACTTTAGTAGCTCATATGCATATACGTATATATGCATATATGCCTATGTCTATGTGCGTTTGAGTTCAGCTCTCTCTCTTTTTCCCACCATTAGTATTTGAAGCTTTAGAATCCATTAGGCCGGAAAGCTCAAAGTGGCACCAGCAAGTCCTCTTACCCAATTCTTTTTTGGGGAAATTCAAATGCTTCTTGTCTCCCCTGTGGCTATCACCAAGGTTGTGTTGAGTCAATAGAGAAACTTGGTATTTTTAAACTAGCCTGAAAAAAAATCACACACACACACACACGTTTCAAAAGTGAGCTGGTATCTTTATTTAAAATGATATCCTCCAAAATGGACTTAATGTTCATGATAGGTCTTGGTAGAACTCTCTGGAAGAAGAGGAAGTTTAAAAAAAAAAAAAAGGACAATGCTTTGCTATTAATTTGTGCTCTGGTTGCAGAGGGGGATTTTCCATTTCCGTGTGCTTTTCCTCTGGCACGTGCTACACTGGTCTAAAGTCATTTCATAGACAGAATAGCGAATGCATTATGTGTTCTTAGCCTGTCTGTGTAAATGCCCTTTTCCTTCTGAGTCAATCAAGTGTCTTTTATTGAGTAGCTTCTGTTGCTAAGCACTGTGTAAAGTACTCGAGGTTATACAAAGAGATCCAGGACTTGATGCTCCATTTCAGCTCACAATACAGTTAACAAGACCGAATTAATGGAAGCTTAAAAAGCAATGTATTGAACCCTTACATTTTTGTGAACCTAGCCTTTAACGGCTGAGCCATGGATCTAATCTACATGGGAAGTAGAAAGAGTCAGGATCTCCTGAGTAAACTGGGAACGTGGGGATCATGGGAGATGGTAGAAGGCGGTGGGGGTGGCGGGGAGAAAGGGAAGCAGAGAAAAATACATAGCTCAATAAACTAAGAAAGAAAGAAGGCAAGACGCAAACAAACAAACAAAAAGCAATGAACTGCTAAGCAAGATGGGAATTGCCGGAATAACAAGAAGATTGCAAGGGCTGAGTTAAGGAAGCATTCATCAGTGAATGAAGTAAGAGGGCTGCCTGCTGCAGGGCACTCTGTACAGGCAATGATTGAAGGACAGATTTCTTTAAAGAGACAATAGTCTTTGGCCAAGGCCTCACAAACTGAGAAGTAGTGGGAAGCCTATTCCACTGCTATTCCATAATTGTAAACATGAATGACAATGAAACATCTCACTCTAGATTGTGTTAGTCACGCAATTTTCTTCCAAAGCAATGTTTTATTCTGGATGTAAAACCGATCACTCGAAAATCAATCTTTTCCTCGGCTTCTCATTTTTTCCAAAATGAAAGTGCTTTTTTTTTTTTTAATGATAAGGAAGTTGGTATGTTAATTGTATTAAGCTTTGTTGTTGTAGTTCAGCCTGACTTCAAATCCACTGTATAGCCTAAGCTAGCCTTGAGCTCCTGATGCTCCTGCTTCAGCTTCCCAAGTGCTGGGGTTATAGGTGGGCCAGTGAACACCACCCCCACCTTCTAAATGGTTTTTAATGTCATTAAGCAGAGTGAGAATTCCCGTATGTAATCTTAACTAAACAGATTAACTAAACAAAACAGACTTGATATTTGGAAATTCACAGGACCAAAAATGTAATACCATGATGAAAAAGGAAATATACATATTGTTAACTGTGTCAGAATAAACTACTTTGAAAGGTACCTTAAGCTTCTCAGGCATCTAAAGATGCAGGCAGGGACTTACGATGTAGCTTAAAGGTGGCGTCATGAGGTCCATCGTGTACCCACATGCCTATGTGTTAGCACTGCCTTGCTTTAGTAAAAACCACAGCAATTTTCCTTTGGCCAGAAACCAGACTTTTATGTAGGAACGACTCCTACACAAGTAAAAAAAAAAAAAAAACTTGGCTCCCTGGAACTTTATTAGAATTGTAATTTCCATGAAATGTCACCAAGACTATCATATTGTCACACAGTTATGTAGAGCGTGAGAACCGCAGAGATCACCACCCAACCCTGTCCCATTACGGTGAGGGCTGTAAGGGAGTGGCTCTGCTTCGCTGAGTCCTCTGACTCCCCTGGGTCCCTCCCTGAACCTCTTGACTGTAGATATCCTCAGGTCCTCACGCTTGTGAGGTCCTGCCAAAGGCTGTCAGGACTAGGGGACTAGAGCTTTCTGTGACTCTGAAGGTAAGGACACTGACTTCCTACAGCCCCTGGAGCTCCCAGGAGGTCAGCTCATGAGGGAGCTGCTTAAACAAATGGAGGGATGAAAGTGACCATGGCCAGTGGAACCAGATTAAGGGCCAGCTTCATTCCATTTTCATGGGAAGTTCAATCCTTTGATTAAAATTGAGGTTTTGAAACGTTCTTAGCAAATGCCGATATGGGTAAACCTTATATGAAAGTTGCAAGCCACCATTCTCCCTTTAGAGACAGAGGCCAGTATTCATAGAGCAGACTACATGAAATCCCACAATAAGTGTGTTTTCCATGCAAAATAAAGCACACAAGTTCTTCTTAGTTCCTAAGCATAGGCCTAAACACAGTGAAATAAATTAGACTCAGATGTTTCAAACTAAAAGTGAAGTTTTCTGCTTGTTAATGAAGATAGAGTACGTGTTTCAGCAATCGGGGCCAATATTTCTCTCCCTTATGTCAAATTAGACTCTTTTACTGGGTTTATTACTGAGTAGCCCCGGAGAGTGATTTTTCAAACCATCCCTCACAGAAAGCTAAAGTTATTTCTGGGTAGAGTTGGTCATCATTTGATCCTAGAGGGAAGGATACATTTGGTCCTGTTCAAGTAGGGTCGAGAGATTACTGTCTGCTGACAATGAATAGCTAGATTTGGAGAAAGGCGCTAAAGTGGGCTTGTCATCTGTGAGTCAGGCTCAGGCCAGACCGCACCTCTAAACGTAGACATTGTGGTTTCTTCTAAAAGCAGTGGATCAGCCACTGTCCATCTTCCCAGGAAGAGGTGGATCTTGGAACTGCAAGTAAGAACCTGCTTGATTCTCCGTTCTGGAAAAGGATGATGCCTCCTGTACCTGACACCTCCTGGGGTCCAAGGGAAGATGCTCTAAAGGATAGACCTGCTGAACAGATTGGCCGAGTTTCTTCCACAGATGACATCAGGCCAGGAAGAAGACAGAAAGTACCATTCAGTGACACCTTCAAGGATGTCGTCCTGGCCTTAGGGCTGAGGTCTCTATGGTGTACCTTGTAATTTTTCTTTCCTGGAGAGTTCCCCTTTGTTTCCAGAAATTGCCCATCAATATGGTAAGAAACCACCACCTGCAATTCCCGTGGGGGAAAAGAGATGCATCCATTCCGAGGCTGAGGTCCAGTTGTTCTGGGAGCCACCAGTGGAGAAGAGCTGTGCCGGGTCCAGAGCTCACTTCCCTGAAGTCACCAGCAGAGATGCAGCAGTGTGCCAAGGAGAGGCACCCATGCATGAAGCAGAAAAAGAGGAGTCCGAGCCAATGTGTGAAAGCTCCTTTGTCTCACCTCAGAAATTTCCCAAAGACACTCTGAAGTTGACTGATTGGTGTAGAGTGGGTAGGTGGGACTCAGGCTGTTATTTCCAGAATGTTAAAGGAAGATGTGACCTTATTTTACAGTCACGTGTGTCTGAGGCTTGAACATTTAATTACATATTTTTGTAAGAAGTACCAGAGACTGTTCATTTCATCCTGGTGAGCATAGGACATCATAACTTGACAGATCACGTTCCAGAATATCATGAATGAGTTCCTTACACAAGGGCAAGGGGAGAACCTCCCAGCAGACCTTGCATGCAGGTCGTTGTGACCTGATGAGTTTGTATAGGAAACCCAGACACTTTGGAGAGAAGAAGATTCTAGTTGCTGCTTACCTCTTTGGATGGGCTTTGATGAGTAGATTAAAGTTTGCAAGAAAGATATCAAATGTTTGCAAAAGAAATGTAGCATGAAACTTGCGATGGGAGGTGATTCTTGGATGGTCCCCCATGGAGGCTGCTTTTGCTGACGGGTTGCGTACATGAGATTTTCCTCTGGATCCAGCTACTCTGCTTCATGCCTGAGTTTTGGAGCAAGGCATGGACAGAGTTCACTCTGGTTGAGTACGAGGGCCTCATGTAAGGATGGCTATGGTTTTGTGAGATGGTGGAGGACTGTTTTTCATAATCACATTGTGTGAGGGCAGAGAGCAAAGAGGAATTTCAAGACCAAGTTTCTTCTCCCAAGGGACTCAGGAAGCCTTTGGCTTTCGAAACTTAACATTTCAACAAAGAGTCTGTATGTGTGGGAGGAGGATGTTTTCCAGGGTCCCAAGAGTGAGATACCGGACTTTCCACTAAAGAATCATTTGGATGTTGGTTGGAAATATAAAAGCATCTAGCCGCTTTGTACTTCTGGGCTGGTGAATCAGGGAACAACACCTTCCCGTTGTAAACCTAAAGGGAAATCATAATGCTCGATTGTGTGGGGCAACGTCTAAACATTAACTACTTCTTCCTTATGGTTATTAGTTAAAATAAGAGGTTCAGGGAGCCTCAGACTAGCAGAAACCCTGGAACCTTTAAAAAAAAGGGAGGGGCACATTTCTTGGGGTTCTATGAAATTCTTGCCCTACTGGGTGGAGACTAACTCCTAAATCTTCCCTATAAGATATTTTTAAGGAAAATCTAGAAAAGAAAACTATAGTATGAATTCTGGTTAATTTGTCAACTTGTGACTTCTTATTTTATACTGAATTCAACATATTTGGTAACTTAGATGTCTTCATAAATGATAAGGCACTGTCATATGTACAATGTGGTTCATATCTCACAGCACTGATAGATAGAGCTTGACTACTTGACCTATTTAATATATAAGTACACCAAGAGTCATAGCAATTAAATGGTATCACTATATAAATGGTTATATGTAAATAACAGATATTTAGAATGGTAACTTTCCAGTGAGGAAAACTGCCAAACACCATGCTAACCAAGAGACCAAGGTCGACCTCACCAATGAGGAAACAGATAAACATTATGGACCTCCTAATACTATGCAATAAAGGACCTATATCTGTTCTGTGGGATTGTGGCCAAAAACACATAGCCCTAATTAGAGGGTATTCGATTAAAGATTGTCTAGAAATACACAGACTATCAAGGCCATATAAAACAAAAATACCAAAGGACTCTCACAATTGCCAGAGTTGGCTCAGCAGTTAACAGTAAGTTTTGCTCATCCAGGGTATCTATCCTGCATCTTCTTCTGGCCTCTGAAGGCATCCACACACACAATGTATATATGTGTACAAACACATACGTATGTAAATATGAATAAATCCTAAGAGCGAAAAGAAACTGTCAGATGGTAGAAGACAAAGAAATCATGGTGGTTAAACTCAGTTTGAGAACAAAATTCTGTCCTCTGTAAGGATATTGGCGAGACACGTAATGAAGTGTTGTTTAGTTTTAGTCAACTTGGTACAAGCTAGGGCCATCTGGGGAGAGGGAAGCCAATGACTCTGTCAGACTGGTTTGATATGGTAAGCCAATGACGAATTGAATTGGTTGTTGATGATGTGGGAGGGTCCAGTCCATTCTGGGCAGTGCCACCCTTGAGCAGGTGGCCCCGGTTTATATAAGTCAGCAAGATGAGCAAGTTACGAAAAACAAGCCAGCGGGCAGGGTTCCTCCATGTTCTTGGCTTCAGTTTCTGTGCCCAGGTTCCCAGGGCCCTGATTTCCCTTCACGATGGCCTGTGATGGGAACGTGTAAGACAAAAGCTTTCCCCTAAAGTTGCGTTGGGTGATGGTGTCTTATCACAGTCATAGAAAGCAAACCAGCAGGATCAGGCAAGGGTGTTATCACTGTCAGATGCTGACATTTGGCGAAACTGTGAGAAAGATACACGGGGGAGCACAAATGTACTCGTGCTACGTTTTTGTACAAGCGAGCACACTTAAAAATGAGAGGCAAAATAAATCATACTTTTTCTTCTACCAAAGACGGCTTTTATCCTCAATTGCAATTTATATATACTTCAAAACTAATTGATTAATCTGCAGAAATAAGGCATTATTTATTTAGATAAAAGAATCATTAATCATAATTGTCCTGATGCTCCTTCTGGGCTCTTCTGTGTCCTCCCATAGGATTCCAGGGAGGTAAGGACTCCTGGCCTTGGATGTGGAGAGATCAGATTTTGAATCAAAGTTATTCCATTTTCCAGCTAGATTCTCACCTTCTCACAGTGACGAGTGAGGGCGTGTGGCTCGTTGTGAGATGGACAGCATCTGTGAGAACTAAGGCCTCCGTACAGTGCTAGGTCCAGGTTTCAGGTTCCTACCTATCGTGCACTCCAACTAGAAATGAGGGAGGCCAGTGCGATGGCTCAGTGAGTCACAGGCCTGGTGACCTGTGTGGAGTCCCCAGAGCCCACATAAAGGTGGATAAAGAGAACAGACTCCACAAAGGTTCCTCCTGACCTCTGCCCATATGCTGAGGCATGAGCACCCTACCCCCTCCAGTATACACAGACACACAGTTACATGTTTTTAAAAGAAAACATTTAAAAGTGAGGTGAGAAAAGTACCCCTGTGGACAAGCTCACTCTTTCCCCAAATGGCAGTTGGACAGATATTTCAAGCAATTTAAAGTGGACACATTCACTCAGAAACTGCTTAGAAGGTGCGCATTACCGGTTCATCAGGGAAAGAGCACTATTTACACAAATTCCCCAGGGGTATTTGGAAAACGGTAAATGACTTACAGTTATACACTTGCCATGGAAAACATCTCAAGTGTCACCACCACATCTGGAGTCAGTTGTGTTCTGTCCCTAAAAGAAGAGAGAGAGGAGGGCTAAAGAGGCTCCGTCCAAAGCAGCACCACCCCCATAGCAGGGGGCAGAAAGGAAACCAGGATTGCAACAAGGGTCCAGGGAGGCCTGCCCTGAGTGGGAGGAGAAGGCTTTAAATACTTGGAAAGTCTCTTCAAAGAACAATTAAAAACAAGCTCCCATAGTGGGAGGTGAAACTGCTGGGCAGCTGCTGCTTTCCTTCCCCAGGGTGAGATTCCCAGGCTTCTGGGTCTGCTAGAGCACCCTTGGCAGTACACACTCCTCGGCCGGTTCCTTTTCCCTTTCCCGGGATTCAGAATCACACTTGGGAGCACCGGGGGTGAACACTAGCTGGCCCTCCTGTAGCTCCAAAGGATTTCCAGTCAGCAGGTGGGGGGTTGGAGGTTTGGGAAACTAGCAGGCTGAAGTTCATTTCGTGGACAAGCCTTGGCCACAGTTGCTCTTCATTTCCAATGTTCTACTGCTGAGCTCCCGAGGGCTTGTTGCAGAAGACTTAATAAACAAACACATGCTAAGTTGCGTCCTGGGGATGAATGATGAGGCTGTGTGACTCTGGAGTTGGGTGTCAGAGGTAAGAAGCAAGCTGCCTCTGAGGACTTAGTATAATAAACTAAATTCCAGGATACTCCCGTTCTTGGCCAGAAGACCGAAGATAAATCCACGAACTAGGCACAAGTTTTCAGGCATCAAATTAATAAATTTAAAGAATTATTGTGAACCAAGGACACCAAGCAATCTTACAGAGCAGCCAGCGTTCTTTAGGATGATGTGAAAGATGTAATGGATATTTTGGAGACCTGGTATGATCCAAAAAAATGACTTCAATATGTTTTTACGAGTTCAATAATAAAATCTCAAATAACCATTTACTCAATCATCTCCCATACATGTTTCAAGTGCTTACTATGAGCCAGAACTATACCCAGCCAGGATTTAAGTAGTTTATGGTAAATATTTTTCATGATTTCATAGTTTTCCTATCTGTATGTGACAATCCTGAGCACATATGGACAGGATCTTCGTGAGGTGCAGGAGTAGAAACCAAGTCCATGAATATTTGAGTCATCAAGAGTGGGTTCCTCACTGTAGCTTCATCTGCACTAAGCAGCAGAAATGGAGGCTGCACATCCCCACCACACACATGAAACGCAAGGATGCCTACGTCCCACTGTGAGGTCAATCCCTGGGAGGAGAAGGTAGCATCAGAGAGCGGGAACTGTGACGGGTTAATTCAACTGGTTAACATACAAGTCCAAGTTGACTGATGAAAAGCATGTCCTAGCTAAGAGAAGCTATAACTGGAAGAGAAGAATGAGGGAAATGATATGTGAGAAAAGGAAATTAGAGGTCAAAGGTTAGGAGAAAATGGTCATGGAAGGAAAATGAAGCCCCCCTCCTTTACCTACTTTATCTCATCCATGTGTGATTTGGTGATGTTTGTGGTATAAATCAACCTTTTTTGGGGGATCACACCCTCTAATTCCTAAGTCCACCATACATAGCTTCAGTTCTTAAGCAATAGTCTCTCTCTCTCTCTCTCTCTCTCTCTCTCTCTCTCTCTCTCTCTCTGTGTGTGTGTGTGTGTATGTGTTGTAGGCACACGAGTGCATACAGAGTCCAGATAAAAACACTTCGGATGTCTTTCTTTAATTCTGTCCCTATCCTCACCTTGAGACCAGGTCTCTTACTGATCTAGAAGCTTGCCCCTTTGGCTATGCTGTCTGACCAGGGAGGTCTCGGTCAGCTCCATCTCCAATGATGGTGATCCATGTGGTTGCTATAAGCTGTACACAGCACTGCTATGTACTGCTCAGGATTTGAACTCAGGTCATCAGGCTTGAAGAGCAACAGCTCGTACCCACTGAGGCATCTTTCCAGCCCCAGGACTTGTTTCTCACGACGTCTCTGGGGGCATTTACCGTTATTCTTCCCTAAGCTTACCTGTCTGGATTTTCAGCTCCTCACAGCAGTTTTCCACACCCCACCACATGTCACTGTCATGGCTGAGGGCCTATATTACCTTGCCCTACCGCCCGTACCCTCGCAGAGATGCCTTCCTCCTCCTTGTCCTCGTCTATCCCACAGATGTGCCCAGCTCTTTCAAATGTTCTTCTCCAGGACAGTTTCTGCTCCACAGTAAGGAAAACTGAACATAATTTAAAATGAGCCCCTCTTTTCCCTCCCAATTACAAACCCTGCTCTCACCTTGCTTATCCTGATGACTAGCTCACTGAAGGCACCACCTAGTAACTCAGGCTGAGCCCTGGGCTGGGTACACCCACCCCGAACTTTAATACCCCCCCCCAAAACCTCACTTTTCAGCTCCACCTTCACTTGTGTCTCAGTTTAGATCCAGTTTGCTGCCTTGAGTTGGAATTTTAATCAATAGTTTCCCACGTAACTTTCCGGCCATGATTCCTACACACTGATAACTGATTATCAGCCAGGGTGACTACTTAAAAAAAAATCAAATCTAATCTAATTACTTCTATAATTAAAGGCCCCTCATCGCTGGTAACTCATTGTTTAATGAGTTTGTGTGCTGCAGCACACCTGGTGTGACCCACATTCCACAGGACTGCTGTCCTCTCCTCCGCCCGCTGCCACAACCATGGCCTAGGTAAAAGCTCACATACTGAAGGATCAGTTCACGTGTAAGGTCACACAGGCTTTCCCCGTGGCTCAGAAGATGGCCTCAGATGGCCGTGAGTAATGAGGTTTCATATTTCATTTTCCATCAGCAGCGTACAACTTGATTTATACACTGTGCTGTCGTTATTGGCTGTTCTTTTGATAGCCTATCTTATCTGTACCAGCTGTTGAGGTTCCGCGTGTTGATCTCATATCACGTCCGATACTTGTTCCCATGAGCCAAGAAGCCGGCCTCGTGTTCTAACGAAATGGAAGCATTTAGCATCACAGTTCTAGGATGTGTGAGTCTCCAGCAATAGCACACGTCAGCAATCCCAGCCTTCAATGATCAGAGAACTATGGAAGTTTTCCATCTCCTTCTCCTTTGCAGGCTTTACAACTCTGCCAAGTTTGAGGCTCATCGGGATATTTACAAGCTAAATTTTGAGCTGTAGAGGAAAATAAATGCTCACATCTTCAGCTAGGAGGTCTATCAAGAGCATTCAAATATGGCAGAGTGGTGAGGGAGACAAAACACTGTATCCCACTTTAAGCTTTTCCAGGAGCAAGGAGTATTGCTCAGGGACATATTCCTAAATCTACCTAAGACCCGATTTCCTCATCTGTTCAACAAGATCCTTTGCCGATGACTAAACATACGTACAACACAAAAGCAAATAGACACAAACGATTATTTTACAGCTGGGTGACCATAGAATGCTTCCTTTTTATGTCAGACTTGAAGATAAAGCAGCTTTTTTGTACTTTTTAAAATGAAGAAATTTTAGTTTGTTGCCCACAAGAGAAGTTATGGACATTTTAGAAAAAAAATATAAGGATTCTTACTTTTCTCACTAATGTATCTTGCTAATTAATCCCATTTCCCAAGTCCTGACCATCTACCAAAGAGATGAAGGAGGAGCCTTCTCTTCTGCCTGCTTCAAACAGATTTTAGCAGGAAAAAAAGACTGTGAAGTTACTTACAACTCTGCAGTTTGAAATTTATAACCAACTTGTGTCTGGTCCCTAGGTAGACAGACTTTGGGGCAGCTTGAGACGGAGAAAGGACAGGTGCATGGCAGGTGACCTAGAGGGGTGATTTTTTTTTCTATAAAGGATGTTTCCAAGTCATTGCAATATCCCCGATCGGTCCACACTTCTCAGAAGAATACAGACGCTTTCTCTTTCCTTTCAGAAATGTAGCAGATGTATAAAGTTTGGACTTGGATCAAGCAAGCCAACATTCCGGTCTCATCCAAATAGGAAATCATGAGATTCTCTGGGTAACTGTATTTTCTGAGTAAACCACACCTGGTGAATCGAGGATGGAAATATGTACGAATAAAAACCCATGGGGAAACAAGTACACAGAACCTATACGGATGTACACATGGAAAAAGCACATTAGAAACCGGAAATGATCCCATGGTTACATTGTTGAATGTCTCGATCGTCACCCTAGAGATTTCACATGACGGATGGGGATGGAGCCAGAGACCCACATTTGCATCAGAGCAAGAGTCTGAGCTACCAGGGTCCAATGGAGGGGGGGAGGAAGGGAGAGGATGAGCAGGAAAGGCAGGACCGTGAGGGACTGGCCCACCAACAGAGACAGCGTGCTTGATCTATTGGGAGCTCATCAAATCCAGCTGGACCAGGACTGAATGAGCATATGACCAAATTGGACTCTCTGAATGTGGCTGCCCATGGGGACTGACCGAGAAGTCAATGATAATGGCACAGAGACCTATCTCTTCTGCATGTATTGGCTTTTTGGGAACCTATTTTATATGGATGCACAACTTCTTGGACCGGGATGCAGCGGGGAGGGCCTTGGTCTTCCCACAGGGCAGGGTACCCTGCCCCATCTTACAGAAGCAAGGGGACAGTGGGTGGGGTATTGGGGTGCTGGAAGGCCTGGGACAAGGGGAGTAAATGTAAATTTTTCTTTTAACAATTAAAAAAAAAAGAAAAAAAGAAAAAAAAAGAAACCGGAAATAAAAAGAAAAAGTCCAACTGCCAACCTTTGTGGGAAGCATCCAAAGCAGCAAAGGAAGTTTCAACATTAAATGTTGTACTAGAATAAAAATTAATAAGTTGGATATTTAACTCAAGAGATGATGTGTAAAACACAGCATAAAATAAGGCAAGAAGAAACAAAAGAACAGAAATTATTGAAAATATATTGCTGCCTTAGAGAAAAAAAATACCTGATCAACAGATTATTCTTGAAAAGCTAATAAAATAGATAAATCTTTGGTCAGATTTCTCTAGGAACAAAAATATTAGAAAGACAAGAGAGGGGTCGTATCTGCTGATGCAGCCTAGAGAGAAATGATAATAAGAGGCTGAGTAATTTTGTGTTCATAAATCTGCATACTTGAGTGAATAGGCAATTTCCTGGAGAAAATGGCTTATCAAAACTGACTTGTGGAAAATATGATACAGCTGAGTTGTATACACACACACACACACACACACACACACACACACACACACGGAACAGGAACTGACCAGACTATTTTATAAATTCTCCCACATATTCCATAAGCTGGATCACCCTTTCCATATCCAACTGCTTCCCTCAAAGCAAGACAACTCCTTAGTGTTTAATTAGGATACATGTAAAGCTTGAGATACCTGAGAGAGAGGAACATTCACCCGAAAGAGCAAGGGTACTTCCATCTCCTTTACCCCCAGAAATATAAACTTCCCCTAAAAGCCAAGCCTAGCGAAGGATTTACTTAACTGTAGTTCCACATTCTGGATT
Source organism: Dicrostonyx torquatus (assembly GCA_028555095.1). NCBI lineage: Eukaryota > Metazoa > Chordata > Mammalia > Rodentia > Cricetidae > Dicrostonyx > Dicrostonyx torquatus. Next base: position 3,531,814 of record JAQHUG010000036.1, read on the forward strand.
ACAAAAAGAAAAGCCATGTGATGATCCTAATGTTTATAGAAAAAAATGGGATGGACTTTAGTCGCTTCTGAGATGGTGAACTGTCTTGGAAAACCAGAAATGAGACAAATGTTAGCTGTCACAATGACAAGTATTTTCAAATAACTCAGAATTATATAACATTATGGAAAAAGCTTAAACTATGGCCTTAAAATATGGAAATATGAAGCATTCAACAGTTGTCCATGAACCCCTTTAAGATGGAGTCTCTCCCACCACAAGACGGGGCAGTGGATAAACACCAAAAAAAAAAAAAGAGGAAATGGTCATCATTGTGGATGACAGCATTGAAAGAGAATTGGCAGAAAACTGGAACAAGTGAACGGTTCAGAAAGTGTTGACATACGAATGTGATTGAAAAATCAGAAGGTATAATTCAAATAACATTAGCAATAAAAATATAAGCCATCCAGAAATAAATGTAACACAGGTATATAGAACCCTTTAGGAAATAATTGCAACATCATAGAAAGATATTAAAGACATTATATTTCCTACGGAATATGTGTCTAGGATGAGAAAGATCAATTCAAAAAATAATGTGTATTCTCATGCTGTAGTCACAACAATCCATGGAAAGCTGGACACAGGATGTTACTCATTACATTGCAAACAAGCCCTGGGACAAATGCTTGCTTGTTATCTCTTCCATTTAAAATAGTATTCACTGAGCCAAATTGGATTGTATTCACTTTTTAATAAATATTTGTATTCATTCTTTGTAAATTTTGTAGAGTGTACTTTGATAATACTCCTAACTCCTCTTTAATTCTTCTAAATTTTCCCCCACTTCCTTTCCCTCCAATTTCTGTTCTTGCTTGCTCAGTTTTTTTTTCCAATTTGTGCTGCCTATAGTATGTATGGTATGGGTCCATCTGTTGGAGCAGGTCAACCTATTTGGAGCCATTCCCTTAAAAAAAAAATCTGTTTCTCCCCTAGAAGCCATCAATTGTCCACAATTTCTGAATTAGGGGTGTGGGAGGGTTCATGAATGCTTTTCCACCCCATGGTAGAGTGTTAACTGGCTTGATCTTGTACAGGTCTTGTGCAGGCAGCCACAGCTGCTGTGAGGTCATTAGTACAGCAGCCCCATCATGTCCAGAAGTCATTGTTCCAGCCCTTTCTATCCTCTGGTCATTACAGCCTTTTTTGTCTCTTTCTCTGTAATGGTCCCTGAGGTTTGAGGATGGAATGTGATAGAGATGTCCCATAAGCAGGTGTTTACTCCAATAACATCCATACCACTATTGCATCCATAACATTTCTTGCTAGACTGGTCATTATCATAGCTCACAGGCTTTACAGCTGGATAAGAACATTGGTGTAAAAATACTCAATAAAATACTAGCAAATTGAATCCAAGAACACATCAGAAAAACCATCAACCATGACCAAGTAGGCTAAATCCCAGAAATGCAGGGGTGGTTCAACATAAGAAAATTTGTCAATGTAATTCACCATATAAGTAAACTGGAAAAAACTGCACATGATCATCTCACTAGAAGCTGAAAATGTCATTGACAAAATACAACAACCCTTCATGTTAAAGGTCTTGGAGATAGCAGGGATACAAGGAATATACCTAAACATAATAAAGACGATATACAGCAAGCCAACAGCCAACATCAAACTAAATGGAGAGAAATTCAAAGTGATCCCACTAAAATCAGGAACAAGACAAGGTTATCCACTCTCTCCATAGCTATTCAATATAGTCTTCCATTTTTAAACATGACTCATTTTTCCTTGCTTCCTTTTGTCTCATTGGCATCAGTATAATGCTTTCTCTGCTCATTATTCCCCTTTACTCAGTTCTTTATCCTCACTCCATTTGTTAATTGTCCATATTCTGCTACCTCTTCTACCCTATTCTTCCCAGTTTCTGGGTGTACTCTTTGTCTCTTCCAGCTTCCCTAGTTGTTCCTCTAGAAAAACATTCTAACATTCACCCTTCTACATCCTTCCCACTTCTCACCATATAACACCACCCAGGCTATCATTCTTACAAGGAGCCAAGCTCCTGGGGCAGCAGATGAACACAACAGGAAAAAAACATCAGGAGAATGCAGGGCTGTGCTCCTGCAATCTCCCAGCTTCCTCCTCTCTTGGCAAATGCATTTCTTTTATTTTCTTTTTTATTTTTTTTGTGCGTGTAGGCAGATAACATTTCAGATAACACTCCAGAGATTAATTATCATGAATTAGCCCAATTCAGTTTTTACTGCTATGTTTTTTATTATTTTAGAGTTAAATATTGGCTTAGTTACAAATCCATAAACTCTCACCAGAATTCTGTATAAAACTTCCCGGAAGACTGGTATACAGATAATTAGGTCCTCATGGGTACTTAAGAAAATTCTCATTATCTCTCTGTGCCTGAAAAAAATATCTAATGGTCAATGATTTGCTAATTTCAGAGGGAACCAGTGCTGATCAGTTTGGAGAACAGTCTTCATCTTTGTGTATTTAGTGCCTAAAGTGGCTCCTCATGGCAGTCACTTTAGACTCAAATATTAGCTTCTATTCAAAATATCTTTTGGGAGTCTGCAAATCTCTAACCTCGAGTGGAGTATACATATGCCTACCTATTTCTATAACTACAACAGAATATAAGTCTTGCATATAAAACATTAGCATGACTTAATTATTTATTGGTATTTGCAAGCCACTTGGAATGTTGTTGGTTCTGTTCTTGCTATTTATATTAAAAACTCTCTGGGAAAGGGAATTTAATGAATATATTGGTGGAAAATCCAAGGATAAGGATATAAATCCTCCTAATTTTTCTGGAACTTTTCAAACAAATTGGAAGAGGTAAGGGAAAATGATCTATTACACCATATAGTATGAATTTATCTTTTCTAACATGAACAAATGATGTGAGCAGAAAAAATTTATTGGAGTATCTTCCAGAGCCTTCTATGTTTGTATAATTCACTTAGCCAACCAGATGGCTTGGAGTTCCCTACTAGATAGACAAATCCTTCTAGCTATGTCTTATCTAAAGGCACAGCAACTTAACAGTAAAGTTCACTGGAGACACACTGGCCCACTGTTAACTGCTGGAGTCAGCAACAAATTAGAAGTACAACAATTATTTCTTAACTTGATTTTTTTCAACAAAAACATACCTTAGGAATCAGGAAAAAATACATTCTATGTTATAGTTTAGGACTTTTAAAAAATTCAGAATTACACACAGCAGGGTTTGTGATAATGATGCCAGACCTCTAAAAGCTCACCCCAGGCAGGATCCAGTTACAAAGCTTGACAGTTTGTTTTGGCTCCTTTCTAAAGAACTTACTGAAATGTTTGTGCATAGACTCATACAAGGAGAGAAGAGAACAGGTGAGGTACCCATGAAGAGGGCATTTATAGCAGCCGAAAGCATTCACTTGACCCTGTGAAGAATGCACATGATTATTATAGCACAATTAAGAGAATGAAATGCAGACAGTATGAAATGGTGGATTCCAAAGCCAACCTTGCCCATAATTATACCTAAGACCATTCCAGACCCTTGACGCTCTTCCCCTCACATTTCCATTACAGTTTGGAGCTCACAGGTTAGTCACTGGGTCTAGGTCTAGCTTCTTGCTGAAACAGATGGGTCAGGAGCAAGAGCACAGATGAGAACCATGGCCTTTGTTGTCAGGCAGACTTTGCTGAAAACATAACTTTTTATTTTGAAGTCTTTAGTCCTGAAATAGAGGTAAGAATACCCATTTTATAGACTTTTGAGATTAAGGAAATCAAACACATGAAGACCTAGAAAACTGGGGAAGCTTGGCTTAGCATTGTGAATTTTGTCCAGTATGCCACCTTTAATTCCAGCTCAGTCACCTGGCTAAGATAGCATCCATTTATTCAAACAGTATTCACTGAGCACTGGTGTGGTTTCAACATGAAACGTCATCCATAGGCCTACATATTTGAAGAGTTGGTGCTGTTGCTTCAAAACGTTACAGAACTTGCTAGAAGTGGGTCACTGGGAGGGGGCGCAGATGGGGAGTGGATGGGACACCCTGTTTTATAGCTCAGCCCCACTTCCTAGACATTCTTTGCTTCCTGTGTGGATGCAATGTGTCCAGCTGTCTGGAGCTCCTGCTGCTTTACTTTCCCTGTCATGGCAGACTGTGTGCTCTCAAACCGTAAGCCAAGACTCAACCCTTTGTCTCTTCTATCACCTCTTGTTAGGTAACAGTATTAAGAAAAGTAACCCCTGTTGACATCTGCCAGAAGCCACCCAGAGAGTTCACTGCTAAAATCGGTTTCAGAATATTCCTAAGGTGGAAGGAAATAAGAATAAAGGAAATATATTATTTTGTTTGATGAAAATGTTTGCCTTTATTAAAAAAGAAGGCGGTTAAGCATACATATATTTAACCATGAAGGTTAAGGGAAAGCAGAAATGAGCATGAGCGCAAAGGATTCTCAAGAGAGTCAGGAAGGTATGAAATTGACTCAGAAGTTAATTCCATACCAGACACAATCAACGACTCCTGTTTCCTTAGGAAAAAATCTGCAATGGGAAGGAACAAGCAATAGGCTTTCCAGTCCACGCGTGAGCAACCCATTGCCATATAAGTGTTAATGCAGGCCTTTGCTTAGGTTGTTCAGACCTCAATACTACACAAAGAGACCAGAAAGGGATGAAGGCAAAGGGCTGTGGCCATGTACCTCTCTTGTAGTGCAGGAAAATACTTTAGTTTTATTTTTCCCCTTTCATTTCTACTATAGAATTCCTTAAAAGACAAAAGTTTAGTTTAAATAAAAATCAACATAGCCAGAAATCCCACTTGTTAAAGGTGTCTTTAGAGTGTGTGTGTGTTCATGAATGTATAGGTACCTGCATGTGTGCATGTGGAGGCTACAGAGACACATGGCGTGTCTTCCTCTATCACACACCACCTTGTTTCATTGAGACAAGGTCTGTTACTAAACTGGAAGTCACTATTCACCTAGACTGGCTGATCAACTCTTCTGGATGTGACTGTCTCTGTTCCCAGGGTTACAGATGTCTACAGCCATGCCCGGCTCCTGGCCCTGACTATCTCTGTCCTCAGGGTTACAGATGTCTATAGCCATGCCCGGCTCCTGGCCCTGACTATCTCTGTCCCCAGGGTTACAGATGTCTACAGCCATGCCCGGCTCCTAGACCTGACTGTCTCTGTCCCCAGGGTTAAAGATGTCTACAGCCATGCCCGGCTCCTAGACCTGACTGCCTCTGTCCCCAGGGTTACAGATGTCTA
>JAQHUG010000036.1:3537242-3548388 GCA_028555095.1 Dicrostonyx torquatus
CTCTGTCCCCAGGGTTACAGATGTCTACAGCCATGCCCGGCTCCTAGACCTGACTATCTCTGTCCCCAGGGTTACAGATGTCTATAGCCATGCCCGGCTCCTAGACCTGGCTGTCTCTGTTCCCAGGATTACGGATGTCTACAGCCATGCCTGATTGTTCACACAGGTGCTAGAATCTGAACAAAGGTTCTCCTCCTTATCCAGTAAGCCATCTCTAAAGTCCAAAGTTTCCTCTTTGAGAGCTATGATCCAATGCTACAAGAAACTATAAACTGTATCAGCCAATGCAACTTTACTGTGACTTAGCACACTGTGTTCTTCATAATTCTTTTAGCCAGCATCTAAGAGGAAAGCTTTCTTTAGAGAGAATAGGCTTCGTTTCTTTCACAGAAAAGCTGAAGCTCTAGAGCCTCAATGTAGTAGGTGGAATAAGAACCTTCAAAGGCCTCTACACCCCCGGTCCTAAGGACCTGTGAATAAGCTACCTCACATGGCAAAAACGACTTTTGCAAACATGGTTTTGAGAATGGGGAGATTATCCTAAGTTGTATAAGTTATTCTAGGGTTACTTATAAATGGAGAACCTTTTTCAACTGTGACCAGAGAAAGAAAAGCAGCTGTTGGGTAGGGGCCAGGAGGTGCAATATCACTGGGCTTAGAGACTGCGGAAGAAGGCCACGAGCTAAAGGATGTGTCACTCTCTAGAAGCTGGGAAAGGCAAGAAGATGGATTCTTCCCATAACCATAGAAGGGATGTAGTTACGTCTTGACTATATGCCAGCAAATCATAGTTAAAATAAATAAGTAAATAAACGAACAGATTGTCAAAATTAATTGGATAAGAATAGAAAACTCAGGCACCAGAGGACAAGGAAGTAAGGATATTAGGCAGGGAGGGAGACGAGTCAATGCAGAGAAGTGGGAAGAAGACCAATTCGAAGGCCCAGATTGGTCCCAAGGCTCCACAACATGAGCACCATGATGCTGTCAGTGAGCAACAGCGGAAGCTGGGGTTGTGACCCTAGGAATCATGTATGTTAGCTTGCCCAGTTAAAAAGAGCAAAACAAAGTTAGATTTCCCACTCTGGGTGTTTCTTCTCTAACGCTGTCATCATCACACTAATATTAATCAATCATCACTCCGATGATTAACTTCTGATGCATGGGGTCTCACCACGCTTGTCATTCTTTAGTCCACGTGAGCGCAGCAGTTCCTACTCCACGTTAGAACGTGAGGTCCGAGAACAAAGCACCCACGGAGGCTCGTACATCACTGCATCCTTGGTCTCTCTGTAGAAACAACAGGGTCCTTTTCCAACGGCCTGCTCGAGGCGCTACTGTCTTACCTGTGTGCCTCCAGGTGTGACAGGTAGTGCAGCCGTGCTCTGAAGGCAGGAACTGTGTTGTCCAGTCCTTTGTAGCCAAGGAATTGATTTTTTTTATAGTAGCTAATTGATTTATTAAAGTTCATTTGGCTTTGTTCGTTGTGTTAACCTCAGTTTTCAGATAGGTGTACCACAGAGACTTGACTTGAACAAGATTATGGAACAAGTTTGAGAGTCACCATAGAGGGATAAGAAAAATATCTGCTTTTATTCAATGAATCTGCCTGAAAATTGCAAGAAAATTGGTCCTAAGGGGAGCCAAAGGCCGGTGGGTTGGTCCAGCCAAAGGTCATTTATAAAAAGAATGGGTGGAGATGGACTACACACTGGACTTTAAGTTGAAAAGTTTGAGGGTTTGGATTTTTTCCCCTTTGTTTTTCTTAAGCACCTTCCTTCCCCAGCAGGCTCATCTGAAAGCGGATGGGATCTTGACAAATCCCCTTGTGTTTCATGTGTTATCATATCTCTCCTTCTCTCCTCCCAGGACATATCTTCACACTGATGAAATCAGGCGGAGAGATTTATGAGCCTGACTTCTTCCAAGTGCCAGCTGATCCAGGGGAGGCATAAAGGCTTCCACCTTCATCTGCTTCCTCCTTTGTCTACCTGGAGCACGATGTCTGCCTCTCCTAGCGTCAGACAGGAAGCCCCTGATAGGCCATTAAAGCTTGCCCACGAGAGTCAGATGTATACGTGAGACTTGTGTTTATTGCTTTTTCTTTCTTCATCCTTTTTCTCCATTTTCTCTGTCTTCCGATTGGTGTTTCCTATTTGCCCTTGGCCTGTGGATCTGACATCTCCCTTAATTCAGTTCTTGGCCTGTGTCTCTTCTAATACCCAGAGGCTGACCGGGACTTCCGAAACCGCTCCTCCCCTCGCTTCCTAGACAGGACTTGACACTCATTGCTGGCTTCCCAGCCGAGGAGCCGCCTGTCTCGAGTTTCATTCTCATTTACTCAGCATGTGACGTGCTGCGTGTGCCATGATGCCTCTGCTTCCTGTCTGTTTTAACCTTCTGCGGTAATGAAGGGTGGAGTGCTCATCACTGAAAGTCCATCGTCTTTCCTTTTAAGAAAATTTCTTATAACGAGAATATCAGATGGCAGTGGCCAACGGCTGGGTACAGAGCGAAGAGAGCTATTGTTTAGCTGGGATAGCGTCTGAGAACTCCAGGATGATGTCCACAATGATGTGGATGGAAGTTCACACACCTGAACTTCATGCCTAGCCACGGTGAAACTGGTTCTAAAGAATCATGTTTTGCATCCTTTATTGACTTACTTGTTTTTAAGGTCACCGAGGGTGTGTACCATATGAGGAGAAATCACATTGCCAGATCCATGAGTGGAATGGACATGCTCCATTCCATCTTTCTTCTCCAAAATCCATTTAAGGTTTTTTTTAATCCTTGGACAGAGGACATAACACATGATAAATTGATAAGAACAAATAATACCCTTGATCACAGCCAAAAGGCCAAGAAGTCAAGCATGCGCTTCATTTTTCCAAAAGGTACTTCCAGCCGTTGTTCTCTCCTGGGCCCTGCTCTACTTGCCGCTTTGGGGGTGAAGTTGGTTGCTAAGCTTAGAGGTACTTCTTCATTTTAACTCTCTTAGAAATAAATGCTACCACTTGGATGTGGAGGTACACGTCTTTAATCCCAGCACTTGGCAGAGGCAGGCAGGTCTCTGACTTTGAGGCCAACCTGGTATATGGAGAGTGTGTTCCAAGAAAGCCATGTCTACACAAAGAAACTCTGTCTCAAAACCAAAACTGAACAGAAAAGAAAGGGAGAAGGGAGAGAAGGACACCATTACCCCCGTGTTTGGGTAGCTGGGATCAAGATTTCCTACCTCACAAGCTCATCCGGACCTTTAGAGATTCATATAGCATGAGCAATTGATGAACATCTACTAAACACAGCTGAACACTGGCAGAAATCCAAAGATTAATCATACATAAGTCATTTCTTATTGATGTTTGTACTTCTAAACAATAACAACAGATCAGCCATTTCCTAAGGTCCTTCATGCTAGGAAGTGTACTGTTATATACATACTATTTATCTCATTGACTTAACAGTTGCATAGCGTAAGTCATTTTTTTCTCTAGTCTTTGGCAGTGATATATACTTATTTGGAAAGCAAGCTTGGGATTAAGCTCCACTAAAAATGGGACTGGTGTCTGCCGAGGCTTCTGTGCCAAACAGAGTGCTGAGGAACGCTGCACACGATAGCCTGTCTTCATTATAAAGATAAGGAACCTGGGGATCAGCCAGGTTTAAGGAATTTACACAGACAACTTAGCTAATAAGACACAGAGACAGCATTTGAAACTGTGGTCTGGAGGACTCAAGGCTGTGTAAATCTTTCTTCCACCTCCCAGAGCTGCCCTATACACTATACACAGGTTGGAACAAGGTTCGTGGTAGGAACTCCGCATGTCATAGTGTTGGAGAAAAGGAAAGATTTAGCTCTGTCTGGAGCTGGTCAGGGATGAAAAGAAATACAAGAAAGAGTTCCAGTGTGAGCAAAGACTCACTGATGTGCTCTGTGCACGGTGAGTGAGCGTAGAGAGGTAACTGGAATCTCTCAAGCAAGAAGCAGGGAAACATGGGTGAACATTGGAGACCTGTAATCCGTGAAATAAGCCAGATATAGAACAACATGCATTTCATGTGAGCTTCCCTGAGGTGCTCACAGATGAGAGATCTGTAGAGACAGAAGGTAGAACAGAGGTTACCAAGGGCTGACCAAAGCTCTGGAAATGGATTGTGGTAATGGTTGCAGTAATGCTGTGGGGGCCCTGATGTCACTGAATGGTGCACTTAAATTGGAGGAACTGATAAATTTTATGTTGGGAATATTCTATTATGTTGAAAAACTTAAAAAATTATTTAAACTATTCCTCAAAAGCTTTAGACTCTCATTTCATAAATGCAGGAAGATTTAACACGAAAGCTGCCAGCCTCAGATGACTCCCGGGCCCTCAAAATACAATGGTGTCAATCAAAATGTTCTATGCACGCAAAATATACATTGGGTTTTGGAAGCTTACTGGTGAGTGTGTAAAATATTTCATTAATGATGTTTTATATTGGCAACAGTCTAAAATGATAACATTTGGGATATGCCACGCCAATAAAATACATCATTTTTATTAATAAAGGAAAAGGCAGAGAAAGGGGCAGGAAAGAGACTGAGGGTTGGAGTGGGGATGGGAGAAGAGATCAAAAATGGGCAGTCCATACAGTCCCCAAAACTTCGGGCCCTTGGTATTTCTCTACGTTGGATTTCAAGATCCACTGGGCAACAAGATTTGGAAACAAAAAAATTACAAGGCCAAAAGTTATGCTTTGGTGTACTCACCTAGAAAAAGGTCTATAAATCTCTGTGAGATCGAGACCAGCCTGGTCTACAAGAGCTAGTTCCAGGATTGGCTCCAAAGCTGCAGAGAAACCCTGTCTCGAAAAGAAACCAAAAAAAAAAAAAAAAAAAAAGAAAGAAAGAAAAAACGAACTGGGGGAAGGTCAGGAGAGCGGACAAATGGGTTAACATTCACCCTTTTCTTTCTAGTTCTACCTCCTTTTAGGTCAACATTGGTCTTGACATTGGAAATGTCCTCAACAAAATCTAGTACTCAGTGGCATACTTGCCTGGTGCTCTTCACTTTTAAATAGTTTAAATATGATATTATTTTACCTTTCTCCCCGTAATAGACTGTAGGCTTAGAACACAATTTGAAGCTCATTTTCCAGAGAGGAATCCAATTTGGCTCTTCTTATTTCTTTTCAGATATTATATGATTTTATTTTTTTTATTGCAACTCTTTAGAATGGTTCACAGATGTTGCTGCTAAAATAGGTCCTTCTGGAACTATTTGGTTTGAGAAAAATTTCTGTTGCCATGGCTTAAACTAATAGGAGACCTCGTGTTTAAAATTCAAGGCTGCATTCACATTGGGAGACTAGCAGTATTTTCTTGAATTTATGTAACACAGTCATGGGGGGGGGTTGTGTTCTGTGCACACTAAAGGCCACCTCTCCTCAAATTAACCAGGCTAATACTTGCATAAACGAAGACACTTCTTGGTTAACTATGTGGGGAAAATGCTATCACTTGGAAAATAGGATTTAAATTTTACACACAAATATACTGAAAATTAACAAAACATTATTAGAAATAACATAACAAACTATTGTTAGATTTAAGTTTCAGCTGAGTTTTGTATAAAGCGCTGATGTGTGGAGATATATATAAATGTACCCGTGGTTTCCCTTCCCAGTCTTCTCTCTTTTAATAAGCTCGGTACAGCCACCAAGCTTGTCTTCACTGTCCCACATGTGATGCCTGGGCTGCCAGCACACCTGCACCTCCAGCTATGATCCATCTCTTAAGACTCCATCTGCATCACTCTGTTTCCCATCTTCCACCCAGGCACCTGCCGTTCCAGCTGTCTAAACCAAATGGCCTGTTTTAGCCACAGCACCGTTGCTCCAGATGTAGTGCCCACAGTAGGATGTGTCCACCACCAGCCTCTAAATTATGTCCCAGGGACACTGAATCCCACAGAACCATGAGTTATAAAGTGGCTTTGTGGTCTGGAAATTTTTACCTACCATATCTTATTTTGTTGGATACTTGCAATAGAAACCTTTAATAGCTCATAGATCTCTTTCAGTGGAGTACCTGATCACTGATTACTTTGCTTAACTCTGTGTTTTATTGATGTTAACCCACATCTTGCATAGCATCACTTAACATTCTGAGAAACTTGTTTGCAAAGCTACCTTCCTAATGACGACTATGGGGGAATCTCTCCCTCTTCTTATGTCCTAGCTACTCCACAAGATCGATTAGCTCCTTCTGTAGAAACAGCCACGACAGAACCTTGAGGCAGGCCTCCAGGCCTCATCGCCTCTATACACGTCTGTTGAAGATCACAGCAAGCACCATCGTGTCTCCTTGGATCCCCGAGGTTTTGTGAGATTTGTAAGGTTGCTTTCCCTTAAAGAATTGTCAGAATGAAATGAGGTACTAGATCCAAAGCACTTCCCATACGAATACCCAGGATAAATTCTCCTCCCAAGAGGTGCTTACTGTTGAGTGTTATCTGTAAAACATCTCTCAAACATTTGCTGTTTCCTGCTGCCCCTGAAGCCTTCCAGGGGCAGGTACGCACCATTCCATTTTCCTCTTCCCAACAGTAATCAGGAATTTGTACCCAGTAGCTTAGCTCTTTGTAAATCTGCTCAGTGTTCTCTTGTCCACATTATCCAATTAGCTGAGTAAGTACTTCATTTACTCCACTCCGCAATTCATTCGCCACACTGCCATTTAATTATTTCTAAACACAGATCTAATGATGCCATTCCCATGCTCAAGAACAGTTAATGATCTCCCATCATCTGTGTAATAGAGGGAAGTAACTCCTCACCATGGCAGACACACCCGGGTCCTCACTTCCCATGATGCAGTTTTATAATTTAGGTACCCTGCCACACTCTTCCAATGTATAAAACGCGATGTGTTTTCAGAGTCCTGGATTTTGCCGATATGTATTTTTTGATGGTTTTGTTTTGGTGTTTACCTTGAAAACTCTTTCTCGCCTCTTAGAAAATAATCACTTCTTGCTTAGAAAATAATCACTTTCAGACCCATTTCATATTTTATCTGCTACATGAAATATGTTTCCAGTTTCATACAGATAACAGTTCTCTCTCGATCTCAGTTTTAGAAATATATGTTGTATATATTTAGCATTATGGTATATTTTAATTGTCTGCATTGAACAGTGAGCTCCATGAATGAAGATGTTTTACTGGTTCATTTACGCTGTACAAATCACATACAACATCTTATATATTTGTGAGTACAAACTAACATAGATATTTATTAACTGCATTTACCGATGTAGAAGGCTTTTTAGTACTCTTAACTCCTTAAGCAAATGGTCCACCTTAAAAGTCAGTTGATCATTAATATTCTCCTTGTCAAAGATTCTGCTCATTACAAAAGAATTCACAACAGGTCTCCTTAAAAACAACAACAAAAAAAGAGAATATATTCTATATCTAAACAAAAACACTATCACGTGGAAATCTTGCAACACACGCCTACAACACACACCTGTATGCCCAGACTTTCCCAAGAGTCTGTCTTGTACATCTATGCTCTTATAGTTACTGTGTTTTTAGTGGGACACTCCTAAACTAAACATGGAGGCCAATTAGTATCCTGGCCCTAGAAGAACACAGTATCTTCACTTTTCCGATGGAGATTTCCTGGTTGGTTCTCAGTGGCGTGTACTCTCGCTCCCTAATCTAAGTTCACTTGTAGGTCAGGTGTCGCAGTTTGTTTCTGATTCAATGACCTCATCTTTTTCATGGGAGCTACCTTCCCTTCAAAGAGCTGCTGCTGGAAAATCACGCAGGGGACATAGCCACTACAGAGCAAATTGAGCGAATTTTCCAGACCCAAAGGGCAGCATCTCCGCTGTGCATTGTTCTCTATACCTCCTGTCCTGGCTGGGGACCAGTCTAAGAAATACTGGCTAGTAGGAGTAGGAATAACTCCTCCGCAGAACGTCTACTTTCCTTCATCTAATTAATCAGGTTTCCGAAACTTAAGTGTTTACACTTGAGGCAGGATTCTTTTCCTTTTTCCACTTTGTGAGTCCCACAAGACTTGTCAGATGTAAGTTAGTGAGGTCTTTGTGGCGTGATAATTTCAGCACAGCACCACCCAGAATTCTCTTTCCTCATCCTATTTTTCTTGATTCATAGGGGTTTTGCTCAATCCGATGCTTGGGACCTCTTTAGCTGGTCCTAATTTCCATGACTTGGATAGACTGATTCCATTTTGTCCGTTAATAATAAACTATTATCTACCCCTGCTACACCTTTGCCAAGAGCTTTTTCCAGAAACTACTTTATAGTTATTATCTAATCTTTATAAAACCATGAAGGAAGTGTTCCCATCTAGCAGATGGTAAATGATTAAGGAACAGAGAGTTACAGAACCTGCTTAAGGTGACAGGGCAGTTCAGTGACGAGATAATACCAAGTGTTCATTTTCCATGGGTCAATCAGCAAGCCCCATAGCTTTGTCTGACTGGACATTTGTTCCACTTTTCTTACAAACGATTCAATGGCTCAATAAGACCAACGTGTATATTTGTATACAAAAGAGTTACACAGTGTTCTGTAGAGAATTAGCTGCAGATCCTAGTTTTCAATCACATCTTCTCATTATACACAAATTTGTGAGACCATTGATTAATTATGAAGGCGGTAATATTCATGGGTATAATTATATACATAGATAGTAGGATTTTTTTATCTGTGTATGAATTGCATGAATTGCCAAAAATAACTTTTTAAGGTTTATTTTTAACATTTTCAGTTAATTAAAAAATATTTCACTACAATGTGTTCATATTCATTTTATTGGTATATCTTACTCTATATTAAGTATAATTTATTAGTAGTAGAAACTAGATAAAAGAGACTGCATATTTTTACAATATTTTCAAATTTCATGTAACTATTTTGTTGATCATATTGATACTATGTGTATGTTATAAATAAATAATAAATACTAAATTTTTCACCTTTCTTCCTATAAATTACATTTTAATAAGATTTAATATACTCCCTTTTCTTAGGAGAAGAAAATATTTATAGTAATTAGGTTCCTTCCTATTCTGCCAGTACTTAATATAGTATGATCACTCAGATAAATATTGGAGCCAAACAGAATATAGGTTTCAGAACAAAATTAGCCTCCATAAACAGAAGGATTAGTCATTCCTAACAGATCATCTAAGTGCCAAGAAATCAGTAGGTATTACATAGATGTTTGCTCCAAAGGAAGGCGAGAAAACTCGATGTACATTTCTTTGGTAATAACCTATGTGGGTCGGACTTTACAACTCAAGACATGCATGTTATGAATAAAGAATTTTTAATTGTTGACAGATGCATTTTTATACTCTCTAAATTTGTTACCGCCACACTCCCTGCCCACCCTGGAAGGCTGCTTTCATGTAGTAAGTTCATTGTTCAGCTTCTCTAGGAGACTTGAAAGGAAAAGTTTGAAGTTTGCAGGCAAATGGATGGAGCTAGAAAACATCATTTTGAGTGAGGTTACCCAGAAGGACAATTATCACACTACTCACTCATAAGTGACTTTCATACATAAATCAAAGAAAACCAGCCCACAAATCACAATCCCAGAGAACCTAGACAGCAACGAGAACCCTAAGAGAGACATATATGGATCTAATCTACATGGGAAGTAGAAAAAGACAAGATCTCTTGAGTAAATTGGGAGCATGGGGACCTTGGGAGAGGTTTGAAGGGGAGGGGAGAGGCAGGGAGGGAAGCAGAGAAAAATGTAGAGCTCAATAAAAATCAATAAAAAAAAAGAAAGGAAAAGTTATTGTGACACAAAAGAACCTGAAACACTCAGTCCAAGACTAATCGCTCTTTCTTATCCTCTTCGTATTCTCTGTCCACTGGCCTGATTGATTACAACGTGTGTGGTGGCCATGCTTTCTCTCTCCCTGTCCTGGACCCACCAAAGACTGTATTACAGCCCTCTTTGATGGCATATGTGATTATATAGCTGAATTCTAGGCAACAGAGAGTAAGTTGAAGCGCCATGTGCCATATTCAGGCCAAATTCTAGACTATTTCATACAGCTCCCTCTTCTCGGGTATCTGGGGTTAAACAAAGTGCAGGTGTGGCGCATGAATAATAAAAACTCAGAGAGAGAAATTGGGGTTCAACCTGAAGATCCAAAATGCAGAACAGCCAGCCACTGGCTCTTACCTTGAACTCAGTCTGAAATGGCAAAACTGCCTTCAAGGATCTCAGAATGAGATTGTGCCTGAGAGCTGTTTCTTCCCATTTTGAAATCCTCTCTAGTGTTGGGATTAAAGGTGTGCACCACTGGGGGGGTTAAAGGCATGTACTGCCTGGTTTCTATGGCAACTAGTGTGGTTACTGGGATTACAGGTGTGTGTCACCACTGCCTGGTCTGTAAGGCTGACCAGTGGGGCTGTTTTATTCTAATCTTCAAGCAAGCTTTATTTATTAAAGTACGAATGAAATGCCACTACGTAAGTGGACCTTGGAAAGTATTTGCTAAAAAGGGCAAAGAAAAAGTTAGAGCATGTTGTTGAATTACTGCGTATAACATAAGGCAGATCATCTTCCAAGGCAGCTGCCATCAATTCCTTCCTTGCTTATAGGAAAATGCTATTCCTCAGCAAGATAAGGGAGCTATCTCCCCCTGCCCCATGCTAAATCTGGGTTGACCTTCTGGACCTGATCGTTCACCAGTTTTGAGTGCCATTCTGCAACTTAGAGCTGTTTACTATGCTTCCCAGAACTCTGCCACACCGCTGTACTAGGAATTCTCAGGCGTGGTGTTGAGTGAACCCCGAAGGCCATATCCATTTATCAGATCTACATGTCAATTATTCTAGAAGGATGTCACCCAGCTGCATATGAACTGCTCAGGTTCTGTCATGTAAAGGAGAGAGCTGCCCAATAGAACTTGTCCCAAGTTCCAAATACAGAAACTCCTGAACTATATTGAAATTAATTAAGTATTATTTTAAGTTACCAAGTTTTGGTCTAACTTATTAGGCACTGATACACTACATTATTTCTATCTAAACACTATCCTGAAATGCATATATGTTAGAAATAAGTTGATATTGTCTTGAGCCTACTTGTTTAAATTTAATCTTC
>JAQHUG010000036.1:3558431-3575843 GCA_028555095.1 Dicrostonyx torquatus
ACTGAACTTCAACTCCACTTTAAATTTTTTCATCTTTATCAAATAAAGTATTTAAATCTAAATATGTATATCTTGGTTATAGCCTATATATATATCCAACTTTTTTGGAGAACTTATATACAAATAAGTTCAAATACCAGTTTTTGATAAATGCCACAAAAAGCTCATATTCAGAAACTATGACCATATAAGAACTTGGAAACAGGGCAACAGGGTGAGATGAGGGATGGACCCAGAGGGTTGGCTTATTGCATCTTTATTTTTAAAGGAGTGTTGTACTGGAGTGGTCTTTCACAGATTTACACAAAACTAAAAAGATATCCAACAGATTACATGGGTTTTTACATATTGATTCTTCTTTTACAAGAGGGATGGTTTTACTCATTCCATTTTATAGCTCCAGACACTTCATCGTTTACAGAGGGTAGGGAGAAGGTCACGTAGAAAGCATGAGGTGTGCTGCTTGCTGTCTTGCTCTGCTTCCTGCGCCTGCGCAGTTAGCTTTTCTATATGACATCTGCTTACAGATGTTGCTGCCCACGGTGCAATCAGCCTCACACGGAAGCGTGGGAATGATTAGTAACAAACATATAGACAAAAAACAAAAAAAAGCCAAGTTATAAATCTTGGCAGTTGTCCAGAAGAGGAAGAGAAAGAGCAATGATGTCTGAGCTCAGGCAGCATGGAGGTCAGTCCATGGCAGACAAATCGTCTTATGATGCACATTTAGAGAAAGAATGAAGAAAGCCCAAAATCCCTGAGAAAGCACACTTAGGTTTGGCAAACATCCAAATGAAAACGAGAAAAGGAGACAAAGGAAAGGTTACTACTACTATTGGAGTAAGGATTGAGAAAGGTAGGCAGACCCAACACAATCTCCTGATGGCCCTGGAACAACTACAGAAAGGGTAGAGATTCTGGGGAGGGAAAGTATTCTATCTCATTTAAATGAATAATTATTCTTGTCATCTCTTTAGCATGACTTAAAGCCAACAGCTACCTGGAAGGGTCATCATTTGGCCAAGTGATTGACAGGACCAATTGAATTAACTCTTTTTTATTATTTTTTAATTTATATATTTTTTTATTGAGCTACATATTTTTTTCTGTTCTTCTCCCTTTCTCTTCCCTCCCCTTCAACTCTCTCCCAAGGTCCCCATGCTCCCAATTTACCTAGGAGATCTTGTCTTTTTCTACTTTCCAAGTAGATTAGAACCAGGTATGTCTCTTTTAGGGTCCTTTTCATTGTCTAGGTTCCATGGGATTGTAATTTGTAGGCTGTTTTTTTTTTTTGCTTTATGTCTAAAAGCCACTTATGAGTAAGTATATATTTTATTTGTCTTTCTGGGTCTGGGTTACCTCCCTCAATAGATCCATCCTTTTGCCTGCAAGTTTTAAGATGTCATTATTCTTTTTCTGTTATGTAGTACTTTACTGTGTAAATATATTACATCTTCTTTATCCATTCTTTGGTCAAGGGGCATTTAGGTTGTTTCCAGGTTCTATGACAAATAATGTTGCTATGAACATAGTTGAGCACATGTCATACCTTGTGGTATGATTGAGCCCAAAAGTGGCATTACTGGGTCTTGAGGAAGGTTGTTTCCTAATTTTCAGAGAAATTGCCATACTAATATCCAAAGTGGCTGTGCCAGTTTGTATTGCCACCAGCAATGCAGGAGTGTTCTCTCTACCCCACATCCTCTCCAGCATAAGCTGTCATCAGGGTTTTTGCTCTTGGCTATTCTTAAAAGTGTAAGATGGAATCTCAGAGTTGTTTTGATTTACATTTCTCTGATGGCTAAGGAGGTTGAGCATTTCCTTAAGTGTCTTGCTACTACAGAGCTACAGTACTGAAAACAGCCTGGTATTGGCATAAAAACAGACAGGAGGACCAATGGAACCAAATCAAAGACCCGGATATTAATCCACATACCTATGAACACCTGATTTTTGACAAAGAAGCAAAAAATATAAAATGGAAAAAAGAAAGCATCTTCAACAAATGGTGCTAGCATAACTGGATGTCAACATGTTTAAGAATGTGAATAGATCCATATCTATTGCCATGCACAAAATTCAAATCCAAATGGATCAAAGACCTCAACATAAAGCCAGTCACACTGAACCTCATGGAAGAGAAAGTGGGAAGTAAACTTGAACACATTGGCACAGGAGACCACTTCCTAAATAGAACCCCTAGTGGCACAGATATTGAAAGAAACAATTAATAAATGGGACCTCCTGAAACTGAGAAGCTTCTGTAAAACAAAAGACACGGTCAACAAAGCAAAATGTCAGCGTACAGAATAGGAAAAGATCTTCAGCAATCCCACATCGGACAGAGGTCTGATCTCCAAAATGTACAAAAAAAATGGTGTACAGACCTAAACAGAAAACTCTCAATAGATGAATCTAAAATGGCTGAATTAACTCTTAAGAGAGGAGACAATGACCTGTCTCCACCCACAGGTAGACTCCATTCTTTATTGTAATATGAACATTTAAATTAAACCGATTTTACAGTATGTACCACATATCAATACAAATAAATGCCTACATCACTAGGTACGTAGTATTCTACTACTTTTTACATATTCTCATCCTTCAGAAAAATAGGATGAGAAAGGCAATAATGAGAAGACAGAGTCACATTGGGGAGTAGAAAAGCCAGAACTGAAACCCCGGATGTTCTAGAGTCTTATTTTTAATTTCTATTACACTACCTATCAAAGGATTTAAGACTGTGAAGCCACAAAACCATGAGAAAAGTATGTGCTGGCTCAGAGAAGTCTGGATAACATGATCCAACAGTACTTTCCATGCTACATCACCATAAGATGTAAGAGAGTGGTCCTCCTACCCCCCAAACCCCAGGAAGATGGTCTAGGGCACATTCTCTGCAATCCCAGGGGGAATTATGTTCATTGTCATACTAAAGTCAGTATGAAAACTAGTCATGCATTTCCTCCCAAATCATGTATCAATTTTCCTACTCAAAACAATCTAGGTTTAAGGATTCTATTAGTTCCTTTTCTCATTGCGGCGATAAAGAAAAACATTCAAAGATGGCAATGTTTATTTGGTCCATAGTTGGAGAGGAGACAGTCGATTGCAGAGGACATACGGGGTGGCAGTGAGCTCCACATTGACAGGAGTGTGCTACCATGACACACTTCCTTACATCCTGGTGCATCAGGTTGTGTCTTTAGAGAGGACAGGAAGCAGATCCAGGCTCTAAACCTTCATGGCCCGTGCCAGTGACCAGTTTCTTCCACATTCTAAAATTCCATAAAGTTCCAAAAGAGCCCCACAGCTAGAGTCTAAGTGTGTAAACACGCATAGTGATGCGATATGTTTTCCACTCAAGCCATAACAGAGCCCTTCCTTCAGAAGTACCCACACTTGAAAAAGAAGTGTGTGATGTCATTTGCCTGTGTTCTCAGTGTTGGCAAACAGGTCGACAGTCCCCAACAGATTACAGGGTGAGCCCTCTACAGAGACCACCCCCAAAGGGTGTTTTCTTCATCTTCTATAAGTTCCTTCCAACCTGGCATGGGGTAGGAACTTGAGTTTTGCTCTTGGAGCATCCTTTGTTTCTTAAAAACCATCACTCATTTCCTCATTTTCTTTGTCAAAAATATAAATAAAACAATAGAAATAATAATAACACTTGGCACTAACAATGAGAACCTAGGGAAAGATTAGAAGTGACACTAATCAAGTCACTCCACTGAACGACTGCACTCAAAAGGGACACTAAGAAAATTCACTCAAAACCAATCTGTCCATAACCAAAAACTTTCCCAGTTTTATTTCTCCTTTTTCTTCCCCTTTTAAGTTCACCATGCTTTTTAAAGAATTGGACAACAGAGATTCTTGTTTCAGCTCTCATTCTGGATGGTTGGTCAGGTACTTTGAACGATAGAGCTTTTCTTTGCAGGAACCAAGCCTGTGGTATTTTCTATCACGTTTTTCCCCTCTCTGGCCAGCACTTGTGACTTTTCTCTTAGTTCTTGTGCTTGCATGGTCATGCAGTGCCTTCTTTAAAAGGGAAAAAGAAAAGAGCTCAAATAAAACAAACAGTTGATATTGATCTAAGCTCACTACAAAGGAGAGTAATTAAAGGATGGATCATTATTTCTCTGATGTAATTTTCAATCGCCCCCACAATAAATTCTCCACCCTGATATGGAGCTGAATTCAGAGATTTAGGCTATTGTGTTGGAGTTTTCATCCTGTATAGCTCAATTGAATCACCTCATGAATGTGGTTAAACCAGGTTTATTTGAGTCTTGTTTTAATAGGTACTGTCTTAGCCATAAGCTTTTTTTCTTTTTTTTGCTCTTACTGTTTTTTGGTTTTTGCCTTTTGCTTTTTGAGATGCTGAACAAATAACTTGAATAACAAGAGAGAGTTGATGGAAATGTAGCTGTGACAATAAGAAATAAGTTTCCATTGACTTAGTCCAACTGGATCACATGCTTACACCGTTTAATTATAATAAAGGAGAACAAAGCCTTCAGCTGGGAGGTGCAGCTTACGGAGATTTCCTGCATTCTGTGTGTATATCTGGTGTCTAGTGTCTGTCCAGTAATGGTGCATCATCCACACCACGCGTGAATGAAGTGAATAGTTTCAGTTGTGTTGAAAATAAATTAATTCTATTTTACAGAGACGAGTCTTCAGAGTACCTTCGTCACTTAAGAAAAATGGGAAAAACATAAATTATTATTTTGTTGAATTGATTTGACCTTTACTGAATTCTACTGAAAATATTGATTGACTCATCCTTTTGATATTTGATACGAGGTGTAGTTCTTAGGATGTTCTGTCAATCTTCCATACACAAATCTTGTCTCTTTCTCTCTCTCCCTCCCTCCGTCCCTCCCTCCTTCTCTCCATCTCTCCCTCCCTCCTTCTCTCCCTCCCTCCTCCTTTTCTTCCTTTATCCTTTGCTCTTTCTTCCTCCTCTCTCTTTGCTTCCTTTATCTTTTCCTCTTTCTTTTCTTCCTTCTTCCTTTTTCTATCTTATTTCATTCCTTTTCTAAATACATGCCATATCGTCTATTTTTTTGATGTTTCGTCTCCTCGAATAGACTATAAGTTCCCTGCAGAGACAAAGTTCCCTTCTCCCATTTTGCATTTTTACCCTTTAACTCAGTCTTGTAAACTCAGTGGGTGGGTAAGGAATGCTTGTTACTAAGATTTGGAATCTGCTCAATGAAAGTTTAAGTGGAAAATATTATTGTGTATTATTATGTAAAGTATTATTACAATAAAATACAATTTAAGAAGCATATGTGATTTATGAAGACCCTATGTGTATACTGTATACCTATAAGGGACATGTTTATTAGTTCTGCTCTTCATCTGTTAAGCTGGAGACTCTGTACATAGACTTCCTATATACATAGTGACCTTATTTCAAATAAAAATATCATTTACATATATATACATATGATATCTAGATAAATAGATGATAAACAAACAATTCAGAGAAGAAGGAATTCCCAGCAGACTTTGGTAGTTTGGTGGGGGTGGAGGGATAATGGCGGTACAGAACTAATGTGGGTTTTGAAGCAGTTCAGTGGTAAAATACCTATATTGAATGCACAGTGCCCTGGATTTGATCCATAGAACTCCTTTCTTGCCACACACACTGTTACACATTTATAATAAATATTGGCTGATTCCTCCTAGGAGTCAAAATATTGGGAAGTTAGAAAGAGATTTTTTTTATTTACTACATAATGTCATATATAAATATGTCATATATAAATAAATATTTTTACTTGCTATATTTTATGGTTATATAAATGGTTTATAAAACTTTTCTTTAAGAAGGAAGAGACAAATAATGCTGCCAGTTTCTTAAGAATCTCCTGAATTTGGAACTTGAACAATGTGTCTAATAACACTAGCAATTCAAAAAGTAAGGTCTTACGTTTATCAAAAATCATATTTTGTTGCTAGGTGGTGGTGACACCCACTTTTAATCCCATTACTCAGGGGTCATAGGTACATGGATCTTTGTGAGTTAGTGGCCAGCATGGTCTTCAAAATAAGTTCCAGGACAACCAGAACTACACAGTGAATGCCTGTACTGAAAAATCACCCCCAAAACAAACAAACAACAACAACAACAAAAGAAAGAACAGGAAAAAGAAATTATAATTTGTAAAGTATTTAGCACATGTCATATAATTTAGCCAACATTTTGTAATGGTTTTTCCTTCTTTTAAATGTCTATCTATAGACAATGAACCTTAAATTAATAAGTTTTACCTAGGTCACAAAAATAATAGACGGCCTGCTAATGTTTTGAGCCTGCATTCAATGTTTTCACCACCTAAAAAATAAAAGGGATAAATAGCCCATAAAGATAAAGAGGAACATCTCTAGGTTGTTAGAATAAGGTAGATCAGATAAAACCCATGCCAAAAGAAAACTAACAATATTTCAAAAGACTGCTGATTCAGATGTATTCAGAATAGGAAAAAACCATTTCACAGACCCATCTTTTTGAAACACTATTGAGAGGCAAAATACTTGGTCATGTTCAAATTTGCCTTTATCATCTCTGTCAAGCTGGTTGACTAGAAAGAAGAAACACATTTAGGAAGAAGAACTGAAGCCTGAGATTAATTAGGAGACAAAAAGAGCGTATGCAATTACTGTAATGAGCTTGAATCTCATTACCAATGCAGATCACATCCAGGATATGAAAAGAGCTTATGCTCATCCTTTGGACACAGAGCTGCTGGGAGTGTGAGCACATGTACGTATCCAATCTTCAAAGGACTACAGAGAGCATATCTTGGGAGCCACTGGCTATAAATGGATTGATGGCTATTCCAAACATAAATCTAGACAAGAGGAACAAAGTAATGGCTTGGAAAGCTTAAAAATGTCTTAGTCACAGAGTGGAGCCAGTTTTCAAATGTTAGGCTTATTAGGGCTTCCCATACACACGTATCACCAATTGGGTGGTGTAAGCAATAGGAATCCATTTTTATAACAATTCTGGAGACAAAAGTAGGAAGCAAAGCAAATGCAACGGAAGAGTTAACTTCCCCAGAGGCCTCTTCTCTCTGCTTAGAAATACCCATCCTTTGCCATGTTTTTGCATAGACTACTTGTCACAATTTGCTTAGGATTCCGCTTGTTATGGACACTAATCAGTTGGATCAGCCTATACTTTATGAAATTATACTATCTTCAAAGGCACAGTTTGAAGTCAGAAGGGTTAGGTAGGACTTTAGTATAGAAACATGAGATGATACAATGAAGCCCATAACTGAGCCAGGTTTCTTTCTTCCTTTCTTCCTCCCTCCTTCCCTTCCCTTCCCTCTTCCCGTTCCTTTTCTTCCCTTCCCTTTCCTTCACTTCCCTTTTCTTCCCTTTCTTCCTTCTTTCCTTCCTTCCTTCCTTCCTTTCTTCTTCCTTCCTTCCTTCCTTCCTTCCTTTCCTTCTTCTCTGTGATGTCAAGTATTTTTTTCAACCATAATGTTTTAGACTCAGACCCTGCCTCTTAGCACCTCCTCGATGCCTCATAGTTGTGATCTCGGGTGACCTCTCCAACTAGCCCTCTTGATCTTTTGCCATTCAGTTTCTTTATCTTGCACCTATTGAGGTTGTCCTTGCTAATGTTATTTCTCAGGGTCTATATTCTCACTGGACAATCACATCTAAACATACAGCCCAATCAGTAACTGGTTACTAATACTTCTCAGTTACCTCCACTGAAGAAGTTATTATCCCCGAACTTTCAATAATATTTTCCAGCTATGAACTTCACATGGACACCCAGAAGCATTTTGGATCTGACAAATATAAAATGGAATTAGTTCCCTGACTCTTAGTTTCTCCCTTGCTCTTCTCTCTGCATAGTGTTAGATAATAGAAATGACTCCTGATTTTCATTTACCTGGAGATTGTTGTGAATGTCCTCTATTGCATACTCTTAGGTGGTCACCAAGTCCTGTCATTTCTAAACCACCTGTTGAACCTGCCAACATTTGCTACACTTTTGTTAGCTATGGTTGTCTTCCCAGTACCCTTGCCTTTTGCTAAGAACTTTCTCACTGAAAGATTTTATCAGCTCCATCTCCACATGACAGTCCCAGAGACCTTTCAAAAACACATGTGTGCTGTCACTACCCATGATTGTCACTCACCCTACTCCTAGTGTTAACAAGCAAAATCTATGCAAGCTTCTAAAATAAGCCAACCTGGGTTACGCTATCACTCAGCCATCCTTCCCAAACTGCACATTGTCCACAGGTCACCGTGCTGTGGTCAGACTTATCTTCTCTTACTCCCTACAATGCCTCCTCTCTTCTTTCCCACATTTTCTGATTTTTTTAGTGGTCACTTCTTTTTTGACATCCTTCTGAGATATCTCCTCCTCCTGAAGGGGTGTCCCTTCCTTGCCCCCATGATACCCTACATAAAACTTCCTATTTGTAATGATTATTCTATATTCTTCATGTCAATACAATGGCCATTATATTTTAAAGATCAAAAGTTTCACAGACCAATTTTCCCTATGCTGAAGCAACAATAATGCTGGAAATGAGTGACCCTCTCAAACTGTAGCCCTAGGAGACCCCCCTGGCCCATTGTTGCCATCCTGGTTACATCAATGTGCTTGGCTGATAATCTTGCATATCCCAGCCTCTACCCTTGTTGGTATCAATAAGTTATAATGAGGAGAATTTCAAAAGCAGAGGTGGGGGCAAGATTATATAAAGAGAAAGAAGAGTCTCATGGAGAAACCCAATATCAGCAAGTGGGCAGCAGCAGTTCTGCTCTCCAAAGACTGGACACACTGTGGCCCACAGCCCAGACCACAGGGAAAGTTTGAAAAGTACTGTACAAACCAAGTAAGAACTTCAGAGGCAAGAGGTAGTTTATTTAAGCTAAAAGAGGGCAACTTGCAACTTTAAGGAAAATCGTTATCCCTTCCAGATCCAACGTCCCTGTCTCATCCTCAGTTCTATATCAGAACTTCCCTGCCCCCTCTCATCTCCTTTGGATTTCACAGATCTTCCTCTTCTAATTCCCTTCCCCAACTTGTTGCTTTGCTCATGACACCAACCTCAGCATCTTCCCCTGATAACTCAAGGACTGCTCCTTCCAGGGCAACAAGTAGGGTGAAGATGGACCCATAGCTCTCCTACTGATTCCAAGATCCAATCCCTCCAGGCCCATTGTCACCTCTGTAGCAGGAAGCCTGGTGTGGTCTCCCTTTCCTCTCCCACCCCACCTCCAGTGACACACCAAGACCCCAAGACCCCCAATTACTGTCCTCTCATATCTTAGGTAAGACATCTTAGGTATAAGTCTTAGACTCTTCAGGATAGGACACTTATTGGAATAATCTCTGTTATTTGCTAGTTACCTATAGACTGGACTCTTAGAATGTGTTTCTTTCTTGATGTTTCTCAGTTTGGTCATAGTTCTATTTTTGTGTATGTTTTCACTTTTTCTTTCTCCTAGACAATACTCAATATTTGTTCTTATTGTATATAGCTTTGTAGTGGGTTTAGAACTTTCTTATTTAGACCAAAAGGGGAATTGTTGTGGGAATTCATTCAGTAAATAGCTTTTGGGGTACTAGCCCTTAGGACATGGTCTGAGGTACTACATGGTGGTGCGGGACAATTCTGTCAATCATGTTTTAAATAAACGCTGATTGGCCAGGCAGGAAGTATAGGCGGGAAAACCAGACAGGAAGTAGAGGTGGAGCAAGGAGAACAGGAGAAATTGGGAAGCAGGAAGCTTCCCTGGCATTCCTGCGCAGATCTCTAACAAGGCAACATGTAGCAGCCCAGCTGAGAGAAGGTACTGGCTATGTGGCTGACAATGGGTTAATATAACTTATGGGATCTAGTAAGAAGCCTGAGATAATGGGCCAATCAGTTAATAACCTAATGTAGACTCTCTGTGTGATTTTCTTTGGGGCTTGCTGGCTGTGGGGTACTGGGTAGGACAGTAACCCCAACGAGCCAGCCCTCATGTTACAACATGGAGACTGTTAAGCTAGAAGAAGCTTTCTCACTCTCTTGCCCTGGCTCTTGCTTGGCATGAGGGGAGACCCAGAACAGTGGAGAGACAGTGCAGAATCAACAACTTCAGTCTATCTCTGTACTTTGTGAGTTTGTCCCTTTTCATTGCAACCCCTCAATAAATTGGTATTATTTACTTCTCAGTGTTTACACATTAAAAAATTATAGCACCTATGGCAAATGGTGCTGGTCAAACCGGATTTCTTCATGTAGAAGATTACAAATAGATCCATACTTATTACCCTGCACAAAACTAAGTCAAAGTGGATAAAAGATCTCAACATAAAACCAGATACATTGAACCTAATAAGAGAGAAGCTGGGAATATCCTTGAATGTATTAGCACATGAGATTACTTTCTCAACAGAACACTGATATCACAGGCACTAAGATCAACAATTAAGAAGTGGAACCACAAGAAACTGAAAAACTTCTATAAGGCAAAGGGCACCATAAGTAGGACAAAATGATAGCCTACAGAATGGGAAAATAGTTTTAGATTCCACATCTTATAGTGGACTAATATCCAAAATATATTTTAGAACTCTAAATAAACTAGATATCAACAAAGCAAATAAACCAATTAAAAATGGGGTACAGTTGTAAGCAAAGAATTATCAGCAGAGAAACTCAAACGGCTAAAAAACATTTAAAGAAATGTTCAACACCCTTAGCCATTAGGGAAATACAAATTAAAACTCTTTTGAGATTCCTTTTTATACCTTTCAGAATGACTAAGATCAATGACACCAGTGACAGCTCATGTTGGCAACTCTGTGGAGCAAGAAGAACACTCCTGCATTGCTGTGGGGACACAAACTTGTGCAGCCACTGTGGAAATCAATGTGATGCTTTCTTGGGGAGTTAGGAATTGATCTAACAGTTTTATCTCTCAGGCATATATTCAAGAGCAGTAGGGCTCCACTCAACCAGAAGGACACTTGCTCGCCTGTGTTCATTAAAGCTTTTCTCATAATAGTCAGAAACTAGAAACAACCTAAATGTTCCTTAACATTAGAATGGATAAAGAAAATGTGGCATGTTTATACAGTGGAGGATTAGCCTGCTATTTAAAAAAAATGACATCATGAAATTTGCAGGCAAATGGATGGAACTAGAAAAAAAATCATTCTGAGTGAGATAACCAAACCACAAAAAGATAAACTTATAAGTGGATATTAGTCATTAAGTAAATGATAACCAAGCTATATCCCATAGATCCCGAAAGGTTAAGAAAAGAGAAGGGCTTGGCGGGGGTGGGGGTATGTGGGTTTCCCTGGAGGGAGAAATAGAATAGATTTTTGTGAGCAGATGTGGAATAGGTGGGGTGGGAGTGGGGCGACTGAGATGGTGGGGAGACGGGGTGGAAGGAGAGAATGTGAGAAAAGACTTCTGGAAATTGGAGCCTCTTGGGGGAGTGGCATGGAAACCTTCTACAGTGCATACCTTCTAGAAACTATGACGGTTATACTAAAGAGGACTCATAGTGATGGGGGATATGGAGTCTCAACTGGCCATCTCTTGTCACGACTTCCAGAGGCAGAACTGAGTTGCGTTCAACTGAGTAGTTGGCCAAGAGAACCCCATGGAAATCCCCAAACAACCCAGGTTGCTACTAAGACAAAGGGTCAGTTGTTCTCCAGAAATTGACAGTGGGGTCCTATTGTGAAGAACAACACCCCACAACCCGTTGAGCATGAAGCAGTAGAGCTGCTATCTACAGGGAGCCCTCACTTCTATGTCTCTTTGATGAGGGAATGTAGTCTCTGAAGGATAGTGAAAAAGAAATATGGAAACCATCCAGCCTCAAAAGCTTTTGACCTACAATGTATCCTGCCTAACAAAGTATGATAGGGCAATGGTGGCATAGAACTGTGGGACTAGCCACACAATGTCTGATTTAACTTAAAGTCCACTCCATTAGAAGGAACCCATACACAACACAGTCAGGAACTAGGCAGCCAAATACCTAGGGTGAAACCAAACAGAACTGGTCCAAAAAAATCCATAACATTCTGCTATACTTATAGAACAGTGCCTTATCTAGCCATCATCAGAAATTTCCTCCAGCAGCAGAGAAGAAGAGATGCAGAAACTCACAGCCAGACATTATGCAGAGAGAGAGAGAGTGAGTGTCTAAAGGAGGGTTCTCCATCCAACCCCTTCCTTCAGAGCTCAGTGAATCCTGCAGAAGAGGGCGAGGAAAGACTGCAAGAGTATGAGGGTAAAGAAGACACTAGGGGAATAAGGTCATCTGAATCAACTAAGCAAGCAACATAGGAGCTCACAGAGACTGAAAGAGCAAGCACAGGCATACAGGGGTCTGCATCAGACTGAGTGCATATATATTACAGCAATAACTTAGTATTTTTATGGGACTCTTGATGGTGTGAACAGGTGAGTTTCTTATTCCTGTGCTTGCCCTTAGAACTCATTTCCTCCTGCTGCACTGCCATGTCCAACTTTGATATGATAGCATTGGCTTCATCTTCTGTTTGATTCTGTTATGTTTGGCTGTTGTCTCTTGGAAGCCTGTTCTTATCAGAGGAGAGACAGAAAGGGAGTGGATTCTGAGGGGAGGGAGGTGGGAAGGAGCTTGGCGGAAGAGAGGGAGAGGAAAGTATAATCAGGATATATTGCATGAGAAACGAATCAGCTTTCAATAAAAGGGGAAAATATTCTAAAAGAAAAAGAAAAAAATTGCTAAGCAGGTCCTAGGGTAGGAGGATGCCAGCAGAGAAGCAGCAGGAACCAGTTTATGTCCTGGCAAGCCAGGTGCATGACCACAGAGGACATAGTGTCCCACATCGGCAGCTGGAATACTAGGGCCTGTGAGATTAAGTCAGTCCATGCACTATTTTTTAATCCCCTGTGAGTGAAAAGGATTTTTGTACTTTTCAAATATTGTAAAACAATAACAGAAAGATAAGCTTGCACTCAAAACCATATGATTGCAAAGACCTAAAACATTTACTCTCCTTTCCTTTACAAATCTTCTCTGTGCAGCCAAACCTACTCCTCCGACATCCAGAGTCATGTACAGAAGAGAGCACACTGGGATGAGGATGCTCTTACGACAGGACGATGGCTATCTTGGACCTCTTGGGGTTCAGGATAACAAAGTAGACTTTAGTGTCCTGCTTCTGAGATGTCTCTGCATCACAGTGGGAAAAAGCATAGTGTAAAGACTCAGAGGATTTGATTCCCAGGGACAGCATCAGGACCAGCTGAGGATTCAGGCTGCTCCTACAGTCTCAGTGCAACCTAACATCCTAATCTGCAGAGCAAGGAGAACACCTTCCTGTCCTTCATGGTTGTTGTAAGGATCCGGTGAGATGACCTCAGAGTTGAAAGTGAGATAACAATAGAGCTATTATTATACGTGATGACATCATCAGCCCTTAATTATGGCTGCTTTGTGGGAGGATGAAAGACATGAATGAATTAAGTCATTAGTCATTAGTGGGGCTTTCTACGCATTTAAAAACTATCTTTCCTTATTAAATCCTTAATGATACTGACAAGTGTCCAGATGGGCACAAGTCAAGGTTTTTAATCTCTTAATTCTGTAAGTTTACGTATTTGTTGACAGTACAGTTTGTGTTTAGTACCTTCGTGGGTGCGGGGTTTAACAATAAAATCAGAAGAATCAAAGACCAAGCCTAGAATATTTACACATGGACACAAGCCATCAACTATCAACGCCACTAGGAAAACTTACTTCTTATTAAAAGTTTTTTCTTTTTTTTTTATTCTTTTATGTTTTTCAATTTTGCCACAAGTTCTCTTGACTGGGTTGACTTAGAACTCACTAGGCCACCTGAGCAAGCCATGAATTTCCAACCTGCCTACTTCAGCGGCTGAAGTTGATCACAGTCCTGCACCATCAGGCCTACACAGCCTACTTCCTTAAAAGCTGGTTCAAATAGTTTTTCACCAGGACCAAAATTAAGAATGATCTCGCTGGCCAGACCACAAACTCAAGTACGGTCTGTGCATTCTTTTCTAGTCAGAAACAATGCTGTTTTTTGTTTGTTTGTTTGTTTTTGTTTTGCCACAGCACACAGAAAGACAACATTCCCCAGCATCCCTGAACATTACATTGGAACAAATGACATCTTTCTGACCAATGAATTTAAGCAAAAGTGACGAGTCACTTCTGGGCCAAAAGGGTAAGAAAACAGAGGGGGTTTTCTGTCTCCTTTGCTGCACTTACAGAGGCTTCAGGTCAAGATGGTAGAATTAGAAAAGGAAGCAGCAGAGAGCTCTGGCCTGGATTTGGAAGGAGGTGCTTGGAAAAATAGTGTCTCCTCTGAATGAAGATTGATTTCTATCGTTTTATTTTCTTTTTACAACCAACGACTGAGATTTTAAATTTATTTGTTAAGGCCCCTTCTCTGTCCTAGCTAAGTTATGATCCCTCCCAGCTGGGTATAGCAATCGGTGTTATTCTCATAGCTATTACTGCAGTCATAAGCAGAGTTATTTCTCCGCATTTGTATTCCTGTGTACTTTGTTTCTCTGTCTCCACTGTCACCCTTCAAACCAGACCCAGCGAATCACAGGGGTTTGTGGGCAGTGCCATGTTTACTGATCACATCTGTGTTTCACATGTTTTACATCTTTACTTTTCTTCTGCTAAATGTTCCTCCTCCCAATGTCTCTGCATGGCTGCCTCGCTTATCTTCTTGACCTCTCTGGCTAATCCTTATCATTTCAGCGAATACTACTATGGTTACTCTAAATACTGTAACCTATACCTGGACACACACTTCCAATCTCTTCTGCCTTACTCTGATTTTACATTGTTTTTCTTTTATCAAATTCTACCCTCTAAGAAACTGCATAATAATTAAAAATATGTTTCCATTTAATACATTGTACAAGGAGAAATGACTTCAGAGTACAATATATTACTGATTTTTAGAGCTGCTTTGTCATGGAGAAGACTCAGCTCCTAACAGCAAGGACTATAAACATAGAGATCATTGCTCAAAGATACCAGGAGGATGTAACTTTTGTGTGTCTCATTTCTCCAAGGCTGGTAAACCTCAGGAAGATGCTTCAATTTGAGAAGTACCTTGTCAGTGAGAGTAATTCAACCTAACCTAGATGTCTTCAATGGCGTCCATCCTGCCAGGCTGTGCTGGATGAATGAAAGGATGTTAGTGATGAGGCTAATGGCTGTCACTGGGTCAGCACAAGTGCTGGAGTATTTGCTGC
This sequence comes from Dicrostonyx torquatus, assembly GCA_028555095.1. NCBI lineage: Eukaryota > Metazoa > Chordata > Mammalia > Rodentia > Cricetidae > Dicrostonyx > Dicrostonyx torquatus. The sequence goes on from JAQHUG010000036.1 coordinate 3,573,728, forward strand.
CCACTCTGACCTGGTTGGCACTGTTTCGAGTTGATTTCTGGATGCCAGGTAGAATTCACTGATGAATCTTCAGAAGATAAACTCAAATGTACACACTTAACTAGTGTCAAAGTCTCCTGCTCATGTAGTCCCCACCTCAGCTCTAAATGACTGGACATACTTCAGTGACTCTTACTGAGCAGAACCGGTAATCAGTCTGTCACCAACTTACTTTTATCCCATAAAAACACGGTCTGATTCCTTCCTTTCCATGAAGGTCCAAAACATATGACTTATTTGGGGGGAGGCTGTTGTGAGACAGGGTCTCGATATGTAGCCATGGCTGAGCTGGGACTCAGTGTGTAGACATGCTAAGAATCAAACACTCTTAGAGATCTACCTGCTTCTGCCTCCCATATGTTGAGATTAAAGGTGCATATGGCCAAGCCCGCTCATCTATGCTTCTTTAAAAACAAATAACAAAATAATAATATAATGAAATGATGTAGGTGTGTGTATATGTGTGTGATGTATGCACATATAGGTGCATGAGTGTATATGAATGTCAGCATATGTGTGGGTATGTGTATATAACAGCTAGTGAGCAATCCCAGGTATCATAGTGGAGGTGCAGTTAAATCTTTTGTTAACATAAGGTATCCCACTGGCCTGGAGCTTGACTAGTAGGCTCGGCTAACTGGTCAACCAGCTTTAAGGATTCGTTTTATTTTTCTATCTTCTTCAGTGATAAGACTTGATACCATACTGGGATTATTATTTATTTTTCTTTTTAAAAACACACTTACTGAATTGTTTGAATGTTTGCACAATATTAAAATGTTTTTTGAGATATTGTGTGTGTGCACGGATAGAATTCAGGCCTTATGCTTGTTATCAACTATGTTATCTCCCCATCCCCTGATACAGTTTCTTTCTCCTTCAGGAACTGGATTGAGGTTGGATATTTTCCAACCTCACTGTGCATACAGTTCATGTGATGTTTTGTTAAAATTTAGATTCTGATTATTGGTGGGCCAAGGTTGGAGTGTGAGTTCTAGAAAATTCCTGGGTGCTATGGATGCCACTAATCCAGTAATAATGCTTGAGGTGAGGAACTTCAGAAAACTGAGTATGCTAGGAGCATCACAGACTCAGGCACTGAAAAGTACATGGGACCTGGCATCAGCATCTTTCCTTCCTCCAGTATAGCAAAGCCAGACTTATACGGGCCCAGGTTAGAAGCTGCTAATATTTTAGAAGGGAGGACTGTTTTTTCAGCTGTGACAATGAGAAGGGAAAAGCTCTTGTGTCCTAAAGTATTTTTTTATTTAACAAAACAATCATTTGTTTTCATATTCATTATTCTTCACTATATTATTTTTGGTTAACCAAATCCCACCAGTTATAGTAGACCACCTTATGATTGTCTTATGTAAGAATCAGAGTCTATTTTTATATTTTTTGCCTTTGTGCCTGGACTTACTCTGAATTCTGGGCTACTGGTGATTGGTGGTTGAGAAAAACCTGAACAGTGTTTTCTGTGCTTCTGTATGTTGACAATTCCTTCATTGTCCAAAGATATCAGGGTAGTTTCATACCCAGCACAATTAGGCCTTTCTACCTTCTAGCAGTAGATATTCAGAGCTTTCTTTTCCTGCCCACATGTGATAAAATCTCATCCTTACTTTTTGGTCATTTTTTATTTTCACCACATCATTGTCAAGGAAATGACTTAACAACTGGAATGGTTTTAACATTGACCAATCAGAGAAAAAAAAGCCTATCCCTTTGAAAATGGTTATGTAATCCCCTAACTGCTTTTGTATCAGTTTAAAGAAGCTTTTATTATGTTATAAACCACACAACATCATCTACACTCTCAGCTTCTTTATTTTATATTTGAAAACTAACAGCCACTTATTAAATGAGGAATGTAGTATTTCACATTTGAAAGTTTCTTGTTCTCAATATTTCAGAATAGCTCATCTAACCTTATCTAACTGCAGATTTTATATTCCATAATAACAAATCTTGATTAGTATTCAATCCATTTTTCACAGCACCAACGTTCTTATTACTCATATTTATACTTTGTGGGTTTATATAGTATTGTCTTACGTTAAACTGATATCAGGAC
>JAQHUG010000036.1:3594449-3708654 GCA_028555095.1 Dicrostonyx torquatus
TGTCACACTGACGTGGATGGCTTGATTGCTATTCAGGACCATGGTGATGTCTGGGTCTGAGCTGCTGCTAGGGCCCCTGCCTAGGTTCATGGCCCTGCTGCAGCCAAGGCCTGTGTTGCTGTCCCTGGCTCCTCCTACCACTGAAGGCAGAGAGGAAAGGGCTGCAGAGTTGGCCCTGCCCCTTACTGGCTGCTCTGCTAGGGAGAACTCCTCCCCCTTGCTGACTGCCGCACTAGGGAGAGTGGTTCCTGAGTCTCACCTGGGCAACATAATAGAGCCGACCCTGTTTGTTGGGACATGGACAAGATGGCCCAGAGGGCATGAGAATGGGGAAATGTGTCCAACCTCCCTTGAGAGCCATGAAATGTTGAAGGTGAGGGAAAGATGGCCCCCTCCCTCTCGCTGGTTGATGCCTGCAGCAGGCAGGATGGGAGTGTGGGGAGAGCTGACCCAACCCCTCCCCAGCAGCAGAACTAGAGAAAATGGGCCCTGCACCTTGCCTGGCAGCACAGCAGAGCCGGTTTTGCTGACAGGGTGTGGGAGAGCCATGAGACCATTAGTATGGGAGATCTGGTCCTACCTCTCGTCAGCCATAGGGTGGGAAGGGCAAGAGGGAGATGCCCTACCCTGGGCCTTACCGCCTGTGGTGGGTGGGAGATTTGGTCCTGTCCCTAACCAACTGCAGCACTAGGAGAGCAGGTCCTGAACTCACCTGGGCAGCACAGTCGAGCCGACCATGTTGGTGGACACGACAGGGAACTGGCCCTGAAGATGTGAGCATGTGAGGGTTGGCTGCGCTACTTGTCTGTCATGTGGTTGTGTGGGCAAGGGAGAAAAGCACCCCGTTTCCCCTCAACCTTCGCTGCCAGCAGCAGGCAAGGGAGCCGACTCTCCCTGTTTATCAGATGCAACTCTCAGAAGGCGAACCCTCTGCCTCACCTGGGCAGCAGAATAGAGCTGGCCCTGTTGTCAGGGGTGCGAATGTGGGTGAGGTGGCTCTAAGGATATGAGAGTGTGACAGTTGCCCACACCCCCGTTACCACCCCTTTGATGGTGAGCATGAGGGAAAGATGCCCTCCCCTTTCCATGCCACGTGTTCCAGGCAAGGGAGCCGACCTTATCAGCTGCAGCACTGGGGAAAGTGGACCCAGCATCTCCTCTGAGAAGCACAGTAGAGCTGACCCTGTCGACATGGTGTGGGTGAGATGCCGGAGAACATGAGCTTGGAAGACCTGGCATCGCCCTTATTTGGTGGTGTGGGTGAGGAAGAGACGCCCCCCCACCCCACCCCACCAGCTGCAGCGCTTGTGAGTGTGGCCCCTGCATCTTGCCTGCATCAGCAACACAGCAGAGCTGGCCCTGATGCTGTAGGAGTGGGTGAGCCAACCCTGTGGACATGAAAGCAGGAGAGCAAGCCCCGAACCTTGCTCATTGCTTCATAGGATGAACGATCCAAGGCAATGCTGGAGAGCTCGCTCTAGTGGTGAGCACCGGGAAGAGCTGGCAGGCTGGCCAGGCCTGAAACTACTCAAGCCCAGAACCAGGATTATGAGTTGGCCCACCTCAACTTTTATCCCACCTACGATCTGCTGGAGCAAGCGAAGGGACCAGTCCTGCAGATCCAAAACTGGAGGATCTCCACAACACAGGACAACAACAAGAATCTCCAAAAAGAATCCCAGTGAGGGCCCAGTATTGATGGTGGGGCAAAAACCAGAGACCTCAGTCCAGACCAATGACTCTTTACAATGAACCCTTGCAAGAAACGGTATCTGAACAAAAGGGTTTACTATGTGACTCACTGTGTCACACTAAAGCTCCCATGATGAGATTTTTGTGCTTTTTTCTTCTATTAAATTTTATTTCATTTTACTGGGAGGGGTGCAGATTGCAAGTGCGGAGGGTAGATATGAAGGGATGGGGAGATGGGTGGGATCGGGATGCATGATGTGAAATCCACAAAGAAGAAGAAAGAAAGACACAAAGGAAGGAAGGATAAAAGGAAGGAAGGAAGGTAGGAAAAAAGAGAGAAAGAAAGAGAAGGAAGGAAGAAAAAAGAGAGAAAGAGAAGGAAGGAAGGAAAATAAACAAACTCTTGCATTCAAGGTTAACTCACATGGTAGGTACCTAATTCAGGCTTTCAGTGGACAGAAAGGAGAAGTGGGTAGAGGTTCTCCTGGCTTGAGGATCTGACAAGATGTTCTACCCACTGCCCTTGCATCCTCAGATCCCCCAATAGCATATGGCACCTGCGAGAGGTTCACCCTGCGTCAATGAAGCTCTTGAATGCTTATGTGGACAGCAGAGTCCACTGCGCTTAGAGACTAACTTTCTGCTGAATCAGTGCCTACAAAAATAAGCTTTCCTTACCCTCAGGGAACAAAATGGAAAAAAATGCACTGGTTATTTAGTAGTTCTGCTTAATATTTCCATTTTGAAGCAAAGGGTGAAGAAGCTCTCCAGACTTCTTTACCGAGGTGATTTTTCTTTTCAAAGCCGTGTACCTGCATTTGAAGTTAAACTCAAGAAGATGAAAGTCATCAGAACCTCTCTTCCCTGTTTCATCTTCATTCAAAATTGCTTGCTTTTTTCCAATTTCAATTTTGCTATGGAAATCAGCATAATCATGAGCACGATGTGAGCGCCCATCTCAGTTTGCACTTTGAGACACTTGGCAAGTGATGTTTATGTTCATTCATTGAATAGGAAAGCTTTCTAAAAGCTAACTAAGATGTCACTGTGATGGTCTAGTGTGGGGAGCAGGTGCTTGGAGCACTGGAATGCACTGAATTCTATTTTCCTCTCCATTTCTGGAGGCAGTTGATTTCAAACTGAGGAAGAGCTTCCATGGAAGTGAAATCAGCTTCTAAAGAACCCAGGAAAGCCCCTACACCCTCCCTATCATTACAACTGGACATTTTCCTCCTTTGTCTACAAGACAAATTTGTATAAAGGGTATTTGTGTTTGCTAAGGTGGGATATTGACTCTCTTGGTTATCTTAAAAAGGGTTCAAGCACCTAGCTTTGGCTCCCGATGCAAGAAAACAAAGGTCAGATATATGAATGAGTAATGAACAAAGTCATCCTGTACAATAATCACTTATTTAGTCAGATTCAACCTGTTTTTTTTTTCTGATGAATAGCTGTGTTAAGTGGAGGCTATTACTCCCATTGGAATCTAATTATTCTACACCAATGCCAGGTTAGGACAGTACTAGCTGTAGTAGGGGTTTCTCCAACATCTCAGCCAAGGGCTGTGTCCCTTCCACAGACTGCCTTCCCATCACTCTGACCATCATGCAATGCTTTATGCTTCTTATAGAGCTTATTGTTCTAGAGGAGGGATTTTTCATTATAAGAAGGCACTCATGTTTTATGTGCATGGTGAATTTTGCCTGTGGAAAAGGATGAATAGAATAGAAGCAGAATAAATATATTTTAAGATCCTGATGTGTATAGATCCTCGCTTGGTAGATTACACACAATTTTCAAACCCAGTGGAAGACTAAAGAAGAAATTATCACGTAAACATGGAGACAGAGGTCATAGAAATCAAGTTATCCCCAAACTAGACTTAGCCTGAGAATGAGCGGAATAGGAGGGAGCCCAGGATTGCTTAGACTCAACCCATTTACCATACGTGGGGAGGAGGGGTGGCAATATCTAAACTACAGCCTGTGCCCAGTGTCCTGTAATAGATACAGGGACCCAAGAGAGTTGCTCCCTATTTCCATGGAGATAGACAGTACAAATGATACCAATTTTCTCATTTAGTTGGAACAAGGTTGTCTAAAAGGTAAAATTTAAAGGGAACATGTTATCTGTAACAAAGTACTACAGGATGGCTTGAACAACTGTCACTTATGATCTCACAAGTCTGGAGTCTGAAAGTCCAAACAGGAGGTGCCAGGTGTCATTCCTGAGAGATTCGAGGGACAGTTTCATACAGTCCCTCTCTTTAGTCTGTGTATTGTTGTAAGTGGGGGATGCGAGTTGTGTTCCCAGCACCTGAGAGAAATGAGGGCCCTTTTGTTTCCAGTGCCTGGCTCCCAGCCGCGGCCACTAGTTTGCTTTTGGCCCTGGCTTATACCCAAAATAATTACTCACAAACTGGATTCATTTCAATACTGCCTGGCCCATTAGGTTTAACCTCTTATACGTATTAGTCTAACCCATATTTACAAATCTGTGTGTCACTACAAGGTGGTGGCTTATTAGAAGATTCTAACCTGCATCCATCTGGGGCCAGGGCATCATGGCGTCTGTCAAACTTCCTTTCTTTCTTACCACCTTCCATTCTGTCTACTCCGCCCATCTAAGGGCTGTGTCCTATTCTACAGGCCAAGGCAGCTTCTTTATTAACCAATGAAAGCAAAGAAACACAGAAGACCCCTCCTACACCAGTGTATGGTCATCTTGATACTAGTTCTTCATATTAGTGTCCTTTCAATGTATCTGCTCTTATGTCCAAGTTTGCCCTTTGTGTAAGGACAGAAGTTACAGTAGAATTTATCCTAATGTGATCATTGTACCTCAGTCACACCTTTGACAATCCCATCTCTAAATGACACCTCATTCCAGACCCAGAACTCCAGCATTCCTCTTTTGGAGGAGAAGTTATGATTTTGGAAAAGACAATGTCTTTGGTCTGAGGCGGGTCCAAGCTTCTGGATGTGTATGTAGCATCTTGCTTGGCACTTATGTTCGGGCTTTGCTGGTACCCAAACACTATAAAATGAGCAACTATAACAGACGTGAAACATAGAGTACCTCAATCTAAGTACCACCACCTGTGATATCAAAGCTCTCTCCTAGCTGGGAGGCGTGCTACGAATTCCTTGTTTGTCTTCCTGGGTCTTCACCTCCTGAGCTTCTAGGACCATGGTTGCAGTGTATCCTTCTGCCCTGCAGCAGGGTTCAGGGGCTTTTATTGCTGTTACAGGAACACTAGACTACTGCTTAAGCAGGGGGGCCTGAATTAGCTAGATGCCCAGTGTAGCAAGTGAATGCTGTAATATGCTTGTGCTTATCTTGGGGACAAACGATAAGATAAGCTGTGCATTCCCTTTTCATAGCATGCTTTCCCTCCGTATTTCATCTCAATGGCTGGTGAAGTAACTTTTATTACTATTTTGACCTATTAAGCAGAGGGAAGGAAACAGAGTCTCAGAGATTCCTTTAGTGGAGAGATATTCAGGTACAGATTTTCCTGGAATCATTTCCAATGGTCAAGGACACAGATTTTGTTTAATAAGATTCAAATACTTACAAGAAAAGAGATAAGAAAGATCTCGGAGGCCAAGTTGGTGGTTAATGCTGCTTTCTTATCTCTGCTGATAGCACTCGCGGTGCTTATTGCAGAGTTAGGCTACAATTCAATAAAAGCAGAAAGAGATAAAACAGATGGAGGCTTTGCTTTATAGTCACATACCATATACTCATGGACACATGAAAAAGAGGAGAGGAAGAAAGATAGAGGGAGGAGGAAGAAGAAGAGGAAGAGGGAAAGAGAGAGATTTTATTTGTCTAACTGAAAATAACCTGGTGCATATAGAGAGAGAACAACCAAGAAAGATAGAAAATAAAAACTCCTTAGACATTTTTAGACCTTCATAGCCATTTCTCAGAATGGACAAACATTTGAGAACATACAATCTCTTAGGAGGCTGTAACTTATCATGATCTGCTTGGTTTTACTCTAAAATCTGAGGGACCATAATTATGAAGGGTAGGGGATTTCCTAGTAGTGAGATCTCAGGCACAGATGCCTAAATCCTTCAAGTTCTCACCTCTTACATGACATCATTTGTTGTATCAACTGTCTGAACAGACTTCACTTCCTTGTTGTGGACAGGGAGAGTAATATTTCTGTTTACATTATATCCATTTCTGACATAGTGGTAATGAGCACAATTAATGAAAATTCAGAAAAAGAAATTGGGGTTCCACCTGAAGATCTGAAAAACAAAACAGCCAGCCACTGACTCTTACCTCGACCTCAATCCGAAATGGCAATTCTGCCTCCAGGAATCTCAGAATGAGACTGTACCTGAGAGCTGTTTCTTCCCATTTTATAATTACCTATAGGGCTTGGATTAAAGACATACACCACTGGGATTAAAGTCATACACCACCCAGTTTCTATGACAACCCCATGGCCACTGGGATTAAACGTTTATGTTACCACTGCCTGGTGTAAGAATGACCAGTGGGGCTGTTTTACTCTCTGATCTTGCGGCAAGCTTTATTTGCTAAAATACAAGTGAAATGCCACTATATTTCCCTTTTTGTCTAAAATAAAAATGAAGACTATAACTAATATAAGAAAAACTATATACATAAGTACAAAAACTATATCAATATATACAGGAAATAAATACATCAACAATGTCTGGTGTACAAGATCCTTCTGTATTTGTGTTGCTTTCATTGGTTTAATAAAGAAACTGCCTTGTCCTTTTGATAGGGCAAAACTTAGGTGTGGAGAAGAGAACAGAATGCTGGGACGAAGGGCAATGTGGCAGACGCCATGATTCTTCCCGAGACAGATGCTGGTTAGACTCATGCCGGTAAGCCACAGTCAAGTGGCGATACACATTAATGGAGATGGGTTAAATGAATATGTAAGAGTTAGCCAATAAGAGGTTAGAACTAATGGGCCAGGCAGTAATTTAATTAATACAGTTTCCATGCGTTTATTTTGGGGCCTAAGCTAGCTGGGCTGTGGGATGCAACCCACTGTTCCTCCTACTACAAATGTCTATCCATTTGCATTTGACAAATTCAGAGAAAATACTTTGTATCTTTCCTATCTTGGTGAGTCCAAAGTCTTGTACCTAATTTACTTTATGTTATAACTTGCTTTCTGCATCAGGTAAACAAGGAAACCTATAACTATAACTATCTAGTCTTCAACTCCCTTAGAAACTCAAGAAGGAAATAATATTAACTGAGTAAGCAGGAAGGAAGCGCAAGTAAGGGACTTCCAAAAAATGTGAGCAATGACAAAAGCAACTGGTTGTTTGGACAGTCACCCAAAGTTCCTCTGCAATGTTGGGGCATCTATCTTCAGCCTACAGGCCTAGCATATCCAACAAACTTTTCTGTGAAGCAGGATATTTTGTATCCTGCTTGTCTAATTAGGACAGCATACTGTTAGTAGTTGAGACAGGGGCATTTTCTTGCCTAATGACTTACTTTTGCCACAAAGAAAGTAAACTCCATGTGGAGTTTTTTCAATGCCCATTATCTTCTCTGAAGTAGATTGGTGCTGTCAGACATGTCTCATTGTCATAAAAAAGAAGAGCCTAGGTTGTTAAAACATCTTAAATGTCATATGCGGTATATCGCTGGAGTGTTTGAAGATGACCTATCTATCTAAAATATATGTCTGTTTGAACTTGGAAACATGCCTAATGTGACTACAAGTTAGATTATACTAGGTGATTAACTACTAACCTGTATTTCCTTATTATCCTAAACAGTTGGTAATAATAATTTTTAAGGAGTAGAGAGTTACATTACATTGTTAAATGAGCTGTATGACAATACCTTGAACAAGATTAGAAATGTATGTACAGTATGATTGGGGGCACTGATAATTCTATGGGAAGCCAAAGAAAATTCAAGATTATCATCAAGTATTGATTGATGTATTTTATGATGCTGGATCATCTCAGCCATCAGTCTTGAAGTTGTTCTGAATGTAGAACTCAGAGGAAACTACAAAAGAGGTACTCTAAAACGTTGGGTCATCTGGGCCATTTGCTCCTATCAGAGATATTTTAGGGTGTCTTCCTCAATCAAATCTTTTTTTTCTTAACCCAGAATGAATTCACAGCCTCTTACTTCCTGTGGAAGCAAAAGCAAAACCTCTAATCCAAAGTAGCATATCTTTTGACTTAAATTTTGAAGTCAAGGCATTTGATCAAACTTACTATTCTTAACCTAGAATGAATCCACAGTCTCTCATTTCCTGTGGAAACAAAAGCAAAACCTTTTCTCCAAAGTAACATATCTTTTGACTTAAATTTTGAAGTCAAGGTATTTTTAAAATATATCAGTTGAATTAATTCAGCAGCATTTAGAATCAAATGTCTTTTAGCAGCTGTTGCCCCTTCCTCAGCAGTCAAACAATTCAAAGACAACACAATAACATACAGTATATAGACTCTCTGTGTTTTTTCCATCTTTACATGGAAGGTAAGCCAGGGTGGATGGGTGCTAAGAGCAACAATTTTTTTTTTCCCAAACCCAAGTGGCTAGGTTTGGGTCTGGCTCTGACTTCAGCTGGTAGTTAAAAAGCCTCAGGCAAATGACTTTTTTGTAAATTCAGAAGCATGATTAATAAAAACTCAGAGAGAGAAATTGGGATTCAACTGAGATTAAAGGCATGCACTCCCCGGTTTGTATGGCAACCAGTGTGGCTACTGCGATTAAAGGTGTGTGTTACTACTTCCTGGTGTAAGGCTGACCAATGGGGCTGTCTTACTCTCTGATCTTCAGGTAAGCTTTATTTATTAAAATACAAGTGGAATGTGACTACATTGTAAGACTTTTCCCTTGGGGAGAATTCTTTTCCCAAATCATGACAGAACACCACACAGTGACCTTTACATTCCCAGGAGCATGTACATTGGAAGCCATTGGCCTATTGCTACTTCACTATGCTTGAGTTCTGTCCTGCCCAAGTATTATGTTGTTGCTGAAATGGATGATGTTGGCTTGTCTTTATTTGCTCCAAATATTTTGGGAAATAAGGCCTGCTAGCTGCCACTGGATGAAGAGAAAACCATTGAGATTTGGATGGTATTCTTGTTTGATTTTCTCTTCTTAGCTTAAAACACTGACCAAAATCAACTTGGGGGAGGAAGCAGTCTATTTTGTCTTAAAGCTCCTGGGATACAAGTCACCACTGAGAGAGGGAAGGGCAGGAACTCAAGGAAGGAACACAAAGGCAAGAACAAAACTAAAAGCCATGGAGGAATGTTGCTTATGGGCTTGCTCCCCATGGTTTGCTCACTTTGCTTTCCGATGAGACACATGACTACCATTGCAGGAGTGGCAATGGCCACAGTGGGCGGGGCCCTCTCACATCAATCATCAAGAAAAAAAAATGTCCAACGGAGCTACCAACATGTCAGCCTGTTGCAAGCAATTAAGGTTCCCTCTTCCCAGATGACTCTAGTTTGTGTCAAGTAGACATATTGGACATAAATGCAGCTGGGAATGTTCAAAACTCATGCGTTAATGGTTACAGGACCCAATGGTCAGAAGCAAATGTCTATTTTAGTTTTGTTATCCATCTGCCAACTATCAAAACTGTTGTCAAAACTTTGAGCGGACACAAGCCAGAGCCCTTAACTGCTAAGGACCAGCCTCAACCCTTCTCTCTTAAGACACCTTCTTTGAATTTGACTTTTCAAAACTGCACAAGTTCTAGATGCCGGGTTTGTTCTGTTAGTCTTCATATTTAATACAACATGGAGCATTTCTATGTTTCAGATGATACATACCCACGTTTTCCTCTCCCCAAAATGAATTAATCCCTCATATTTCTTTTAAAAATATTTGAGAATGCTCCTGAATAGTATTTGGTTGAGAAAGAGCTCTATCACCCCAAATTTCTTATGGACAGGGTAAAAGTGTTTTGCTATGCAACCAATATTTTTGATTTCACTGTTGTTTTGGGGATTTTTTTGTTTGCTTCTCTCTGGAAACTAAATTTCCACAGCCTTGGTGATAACATGAAAGAATATGAGAAAGCCATTAGGTCTCTCTCTATTCATATAGTGTACTCCATGAGACATGGTGAGCAATAGCCAGCCATATGCTAACCCATGCTTCAAGGGCATTAATAGCATGCCTCTTTGGTATGCTATGTTCTCCTATCCCTGCTCCTTACATGTGCTCTGCAGAGGTTTGATCAAGCATTAAGGGAAGTGGCCACAAGGGTGTCAAAAGAGCACACATGTATCTCCCTATGCATATTTTATATAATAGAGAAGAGCTTAATATTGAAAAGGGTAATATTATTCATAAAGAGATTGTATATTAGATTTCCCAAAGAAGTATTTCTGATAACACATCACATTCCAGATCTGGGCTCACAGCCCTGAAGATGGATCAAAGAAAGAAAGTCTGGCCACAAGCTGTGATGAGCTATATATACTGGATAAAAGCAAAATTCCAAGAATTAAGTTTTCAACAATATGCAAAAATACAGGAAAACTTCCTAAAGGGAGAATGTAAGGGCTTATCAAAATAGTTAATGCCATCCTCTGAATGCCATTGGAATCAGAAATTTCTATTCGGGTAGAATATGGACAATCTTTTTCTTACCCAGTAAAGGTGGTGTTTTGAGGATTTTTTAATTTATTTGAAATAAGACTTCCCTGTGTAGCTAGGTCTATCCTCTCACTATGTAGACTGAACTGGCCTTCAACTCAGAACAGTTCTCAAGGGCTTGTACATGTACACCACCATCTCTTTCTGGCCATGGCACATTTTCCAAGTATTTATTTTTAAAAGTTATATATTTATACTTCATGTATGTGAGTGTCTGGCCTGCATGTATATCTGCTCACCACATGCATGTAGTGGCTGCAAAGGCCAGAAGATGATGTCAGGTCCCCTAGAGCTGGAGTTGTAGATGGTTGTGAGCCGCCATGTAGGTGCTGGGAATTAAATCAGGCCCTCTGCAAGAACAGCAAGTACGCTTAATGTCTGAGCCTTCTCTTTAATAGTTTGCTTATGTATATGTGTGTTTATGTATCTGAGTTAGCATATATGCATGTTTATGTAGATGTGGGCATGTGTGTGTGAGCATGTGTATGCACACACACCAGGAAGAGGGCTGTCAGCACCTGCCTCTTTCACTGTCCACTTACTCTTTTCTGAGGCAGCATCTTTCTATGAAGCCAGGGATTGCATTTTCTCAGGTAGACCAGAGACCAGCAAGCCCCAGAGAGCTCTGAATCACTCAGAGCTGGGATCCCAGGTGCTCATTGGTTACTGAGTTTGTTGCATGAGTTTAGGATTTGAACTCGAGTCCTCACAAGTGCACAAGTGCTCTTAATTGTTAATTCACATCTCTAGCCCCAGAAAATTTTTGATTTACAGATTTTCTTGTATTCACATCAAGTAATGTCACTTATATATTATATAACAAAAGCCACTGCATCTTGTCCCTCAAGGGACCAGCACAAGAATTTAAAGAAGGCATAATGGTGTGGGAACTTCTTCTGTATAGTTGTTGCTTTTATTGGTTAATGAATAAAGAAGCTGGCTTGGCCTGTGATAGGGTATAATAGAGCTACGCAGGAAAAAGTAAACTGAATGCTGGGAGAAAGAAGGTGGAATCAGGAGAAGTCATATATCCCCACCAGAGACAGATGCCTGATGGAACCTTGCCATTAAGCCACAGTCATGTGGCGATACACAGATTAATAGAAATGGGTTAAATTAAGATTTTGGAGCTAGCCAATAAGAAGTTAGAGCTAACAGACCAAGCAGTGATTTAATTAATACAGTTTCTGTGTGGTTATTTAGGGGCTGAGCAGACAGGAACATATTTTGAGTCTGGGCAGCCTGGAACAAACAAGTGGCTTCTTACAACAGCATAACAACTTTTAAAAAATATGTTTTCCCTCTACAAAATTTCCTTTTTTCTATACACATTATTTTTCAACCAGGCACAGTGTTTTACATGTGGTCTCCATGTTCCCAGAGGACCATTGTAACCAAGGACTTAGGTCTCAGAGTGATGCTGTTGGAAGATGGCACCTTAAGAAGTGAGGGGCCGGGTGCTGGAGAGATGACTCAACAGTTCAATTTTCAGCAACTTCATGGTGGCTCACAACCATCTGTAATGAGATCTGGCAACCTTCTCGGGTGTGAAGGTGTATGTACAGGTGGAACAGTATACATAATAAATAAATCTTAAAAAGAAGCAAGGGGCGCCCTGCGGTGGTGGCGCATGCCTTTAATCCCAGCACTCAGGAGGCGGAGGCAGGCGGATCTCTGTGAGTTCAAGACCAGCCTGGGCTACAAGAGCTAGTTCCAGGACTGACTCCAAAGCCACAGAGAAACCTGTCTTGAAAAAAACCAAAAAAAAAGAAAGAAAGAAAGAAAGAAAGAAAGAAAGAAACAAGGGGCTCCAGTGAGAGGGTCTTTGTGTCACTGATTGCAGGAGAGAAGTTACGTATGACTCCTTGGCAGTGTAGGTATAACCCTTGAGGATTGCTGTGGACTCAAGCCTAATGTGGTGTTCCTTCTCTCTCCCTGTTGGATCTAGGACCATTTGTTTCCCCTACTCTCACAATAACAGGACAGCATCCCCCAATCATCACCAGGAGTCAAATCACAGAGGTCCTACTAATCTTTTGACCTGTTGAACTCTACAAACTACAGGTTCGATAAAATTTTCTCATTTCATTAAAGCAAGGCAAAGGTAACTACCGAGCCAGCTTGCGATAAAAGGGAAGTATTTCTCTACGTCACTCATGGCAAGCCTGGCATCCCCAGCTTTTTTAGTGCTTTCCTCAGAGGCACGTAATTTCCAAACAAATGTTCTGAAAACATTCAATAGAATGAGAACCCTGAAGAACATTCGAAGCTAAAAGAAGGAAGAAGGAAAGTGACGGAGAATTATTGTCCCAGATAAGCCGATTTTTTTTCCCCTTAGAACATAATTTAAAGTACTGGACTTAAGCTCACTTGTGTAATAATCTGTGGAGCTGTAGAGTATGTAAGATTTCCTGGGTCCCGGGAGCACCTGTGCAAACTCTGGTGCTGATGAGACTATGCTCCCCAAACTTGAGCAGATCCTCCCAGGGAGACCTTGCACTACATAAGGCTGTGCTGTCTCTTATAATAAAAAGACACTTCATTCCGGACCATGCTTTGTAAGGGTAAGCCAGAAACATGTTACAGGAAAATGTAGTGGACTCATTTTCCAATTTTTGAGTTTCAAAAACTGACCTGCTTTTTGGGTTGAAAGTATCCATGGGAGACTGGTGGGATCATTAGTGAGTGTACAACCGAAGAAAACGAATCCCTTTCTCCGTAAATCTGTCAGAGGCAAATAGTTCAAGAGTGAGCTGATGGTGCCTGAACCTCTACTCCACCCATGCCTGGTTGTTAGCAGTCAATTCTTATGCAGACACAGCACAGGCATCTGTGGCTTTCCTGGGGGAGAAAGTCATTGGGCTGTTATACCCATGTGTGAAATGGTCAAATAACAAAATTAATCAAGAGAAGAAGAAGAAGAAATGGCCTGGCATTGACATGGTAGAGCATTTCTGGAATGCCAGCGCTTGAAAGGTAGAGACAGGCAGTTCAAGGTCATCCTCAGCTACATAGCAAGTCTAAGACTTAGACAAGACGACCTGAAAACCTATCTCAACAAAACAAATGAAATATAGAAATTAGGTATTTGGTGAGATGCTAACAAATTAATGATGCTGAGTATTTTAATTCTTCTGGAGCTTAATTACTACCAGGAACACCTACAAACCTTTCAAAGTTCCACAGATGGCATTCAGTTGACAAGCCACAGTGGGCCCCAAGAAGAGTAGAGACTGGAAAGAAGATGCCTGCTTCTCAGGAGTGTTGTTGTGAGCAGGGGGAGAAACTATGTACTCACTATATATCTCATTGAGCAGACCTGCAGTAAGATGTTTCCTCCGCTGTGGAACTGTCACTGAGGAGATGAGAGAGAATTCGGAAGAAGGCATAGGCAAGCTGGGCAAAGTGGTGTGTGCCTGTAACTCCAGGACGTTAGAGACAGAATGAGATCTACAGTCTGCTTCGGTGGCACAGCGAGACGTTACCTCAGCCAAACAAAACAAGCAAGATGCAAACACAATCAACGGACATAAAAAAAATTTCCCAGCAGATAGAAACTGACTTTGTAATTGTTTGGCAGTAGTGAGAGTGGAGCCTCCTGCATGGCAGGCAAGGGCCCTAACACTTACACCCTTAGCCCTCTTCTTGGCTTCTCCGAGATAGGGTCTCCCTAAGCTCTCCAGGCAAGTCTGGAAACCACGATTCTCCAACCTCAGCCTCCCAAAGTCACTGAGATGACAAGCCTGTGCCCCCTGGGTTCAGCTTATTTTTGATCATCCTCTATTCAGTGATGCAGAAGATAACTAAATCCAAGACATTTGAATAGTAATGAGAAGAACAAAGAAATCTTGCATAGCGGGACGTTGATAGCCACAAGACTTGAAGCGATGATTCACGGAGCTGTGTTCTTCAGAGGCTTTTTAAAAAAAACTATCTACTCAGCTCATTTTGTGAATACTCTTCATACCCTCTTGATTTAAAGACGAGGTTAGAGAAGATGACCTCTTGAGTTATTACCAACCCTAAATGACAAGAAAGGCAACCACAGTTGAGATTTATAGCGCAAACACTGTAGAATATAGGGACATAGGCAAATGTTCAGCTGGCCCTGGTAACACCCATTAGAATGTTAAGGCAAAACAAAATCCTGCTTTAATACTGTTGATTTATTTTAATAGGACCACTCACGGAAGATATATTACCAGAGAAGGGTAAAAATGGCGCGCTCTGCCTGTGCAATTTAATCATCTAGGGATGAGCAGACCATCTCAGCTGATGTAGATACTGATGTTATCATCTGAATGGGTGTGCTGCAAATGCATGTTTAAAATCAAAAAGGCTTGCCGAAAGAAATCAGTGGACAGCTGAACACGCTTTATAGGAAAAATGAGAAGATGTTCAATTGTAATGTTTCTTTTTCAGAGAGCCTACATCTTTCGGCTGGATCTTATCGCTCCTATTCATTCAACAAGCGTTTATTGACATTTGCTGTGTACCAAAGACTGTTGGCAGTGTCGGAGATTTGGTGGTGAACACATCTGACAAACACAAACAAACAAAAATCCCTGTTTTAGATTTGTATCTTAATTAGGAACTGTTCTAGTTTGCCTTCTGTTGCTATGATAAGCAGCCTGACAACACCGCAAGCAGAGGGAAGGGATTATCTAGTTTACACTTCCAGGTCACGATCCGTCATGGAAGGAAGTCAGGACAAGAGCTCAGAGCAAATAACTGGAGGCAGGAATGGAAGCCTGAAGGAATGCTGCTTATTGCTGGGTACCTGTCTCACACCAGTTCCTGTTCTCACAGTCCTGGCCTGTCTGCCTAGGGATGCTACTCTCCACTGTGGTCTGCATCCTTTTGTACCATTTAACAATCAAGACAATGCCCCCAGATATAGTCCAGAGCCAGTCTAATCCTGGCAGTTTGTCAGTTGGGTTCTCTTTACCCATCACTGTTGGTCTGTGTACAGTTGACAGCTAGAGCTTTGATAGGGACATTATTTCATAGCCTCATAAAATTAATGAAGAAAGTAAGTAAGGGATTTAATAGAGAGCATTTTGGTGGCCTTGAGGAGGTGGAGTTAGAAAGTTTTTAAATAATGTGCTCATGGATGGTCTGACCCAGGAACTGAGAAGGCTAGACACTCACTAAACTTCCAGCAGCCAGCGGACTAGGCCTAGGCAAGGGACATGTGGGGACGGAGGATGTTTTACTGTTCATCAAAAGAGAATACTCTTCTACATACATCTATCCCTAATTCTTGAAGCTTCTCAATATCATAGAGATCATTACACATCAGAGAACTTTCTAGATGTGATGTTATGAGTAAGTAATACTGCCTGGATAGGATCAATTTAATAACACCCCGAGTCCTATAAACACAGAAGGAGGCAGAAGACAGATATAGACGAGAGATGAAGCAGAGCTCCAATGGAGAGGGAAGGCCTGGCGTGAAGAAACATACTCCTCCATTATGAGATAGAACCACATGGAAAGAGTGTAGAAGACTGTGCGTTGCCCGGAGCCCAAAGCCTTGCCCTTAGTTAACACACGGGAACACACACAACACGGAGGAATTTACTTCTCAGTTCAAATGAACTCAGGAGCAAATTCATTCTCGGATTTTCCCAAAAGGGATGGAGCTCTGCCTACTCTTGAGTTCAGTTTCGTGAGACTCTGAGAGGGAGTGCAGCTGAGATGATTGCGGGGAATAAATGGGTGTTGTTTTAAGCTGCTCCGTGTGTAGCAATTTCCTTCTATCACAGAAGACTAATGCATCACCGCTGGCCCCGGCATGGGAACCATCCGCTGGCCTTCCCTGTCTTCTATATCACAGAGCCTCCCTCTCTCATCACCAAACAATAAACAATTGCTATCATTTTCCCCTCTAGAACATGTGTTATGCTATTTTTTTGGCTCTGTAGAATTCAACCTCGTCGCTGGCCGAACTGTTCCAAAACTCATTCCTCTACCCCTGTCTTATTTGGTCTCCTGGCTTTCAGGCTGTCTTCCAAGGAACAACTGATAACATACTTTTCTAGGAAAACTTTATGACATCTCTCTTTGTCAAACGTTTCAAGGATTCCAAGGACCCAACAGATTAAAATCCAGCCCTTCTTTATATTATTACTAACCCACATTAATACAAAAAATGTGGCATTAGCGCCTGTCTAGATCTCAAACATTATAGCCCACCCTTTGCCTCTTTGCTCGTTGTTGGCATGGTGCAGAAGCAGAATTTGCCTCCAGCACCGTTCCTCTGTCCAGGTGTCTGAGACGCCCCCAGCTCAGATCTTTAGACAGGTTGCAGCTAGTGTTTCTTGGTGGTCGTCACAGAGGACGGATCATGTGGCTAAGCGGAACAGTTTACGGAGAATGGAGAATGCAGGTTTCCAGCCTGTGCTTCATGCTGCAGATGCCTGGCATCCCAGTCTCTCCGGGAAATGACCCAAAGCCTTTTCAACACTCTCGTAGGTCACTTCCCTAAATTTACACTCTGTAGGATCAGCAATGCTGCTGGGCAGGACTGAGGTATATGGGCCAAAGGGACAAATAGTACCAGCGTTTCCAGAGATGTGGTTGGGCCGTGGAACCAGGCGTAGGAAAAGAGACGGTGGGTGTTTCCTTTGTTTGAGGTGCTATAACAAATACCACAGACCACGGAAGTTCAACCACAAGCATTTATTGCTCACAGTTCCAGAGGCTGGGGCAGGTCTGTCTAAAAGGACTTGAGGTCTATCCCTGGAGCTCCGCCCTCTCTCTGAAAGGCTCCATCTCTCAAGAGCATCACGAGTGATCCAAGGTACAAAATGCACACGTTGGAGGAACACAGTCAGCTCAACAGTGGGCCACGGCCTAACAACTATCTCAAGCCTCCCCTGTCCCAAGTACATTTTGAGCCTAGAATTCCAGAAAGTTCTACTAAATTATAACCCAGCCTGCCAGAATCCTATGAAGATGTATTTGTCTAGGCGGGAGGACAAGCCATATTTTATGTAACAGTGTATGAATTTGGTTGACATCTTGTATTTAGGTTCAAGTCCACAGTGGCCCTTCGTATTCTTTCCCTGATTCCCACAGATGTTAATTAGAGTGCTTTCCTTTTGGCACGGCCTGGCTTCATCCTTGTGTTTCTAGGTCCTTCCCATCTTCTAGAAAGGCCCACCACTATCCCTCCCTTGGTTCAGGGTTCAGTTCAGTGCTTCCGTGTGCCGAGAAACCTTCGGTGACCAGTCTTCATTGCGCCCTCCTGTTTCAACACATGCAAATGAGACAGTGTTAACTGGGTCTCTTCTGCGCTGTCTGGGGAAGAAAAGAGAGCACACACATTTTTGTTCATTCTGCTGTCTAACTCTTGCAGTGTCTGGTACATGTTATGGGTTTGATTAAAGTTTATAGAACTGAAAACCGCTAGCAAATGGTGAGTGCTTCATTCAGAATGCATTCCATAAGCATTTAAGTTATAACAGCAAAAAGGGAAGAGAAAGATTATCTGTGGGTAGAAGAGGGAGGGCAGGTTGCTTATTTCAGGCCAAGCAATAGCCATAGTTGGCCTATCTTGACCAGAAACTATTTGCCAGAAGCCATAGCAATAATTGTGTCTGTGTGACATTTACTTCTCCTGATTTTATAAGACAGGAACTATCATGTCCATATTGTGATAAATGAGGAATTTATCAGAGATTGAAAGGTTTGCCTGAAGACCCAGAGCCAGTAGTGGATGGGCAATAGAGAAATCCCAAGCCTGTGTCACTGCCCAACGTCCCCCACATGTAGCAGAAGAGCTGGACCCCCAGCCCTTTGTGGGAAAGGAGAAGCTACAAATATCACGCATTAGTTAGTAGACAGTGAGCTACATGCACTCGGGAGCAAATACAGGGCCATCTGAAATGTGTAAACAATAAGACTGAAAACAGAGATGAGCGATTTGGATTCAAATAAGAAAACGAGAATGCACTCAATTGACAGCAGGGGCGTGTCCCAAAGGAACCTGGGAGGTCTCCTCTGGAGGCCCACACTATAAAATTTCTGGAAATTTCCTAGCACAGGATGTGAGAGGGGAATATATGGGGGCTGATTTGGTATTCAAATCCAAAACACAATACCAACATAAGTTTTACATTAAAATATTTTAAGATATAAATTGTTCCTCACAACAGTTTTTCATTTGAAAGAAGAGTTACTATTTTGCCTAAAATGTTATTTAAAGCCATTTTACATGTCAACTAATTGGAGCACATTATTTTTTAGTTGAATTCAGAAAAAAGTAACTATTTCTCTATTTGGGAAAAATATATCCATGCCAAATAAACAGCAATTTGTGTGTAGTAGGCAAAAAGGAAGTCTTTGTAAATGCTTGTACAGGGAATTTCTTTATTTTAACTGAACTTCGTATTTATTTTCATTCCCCATGGAAGCAAATCTGGGAAGTTTGATTTCAGCCCCACAGGGCCCTCTCCCACCATCACCCACTCATTTCATTCCTCATGACTGGGTTTCCATTTGGGGCACTTACACGGTATCAAGGCCTGGACCAGGGCAGGAGGAAGGGAAGGATGATGCTTACGCGTCCTTCTCCATCTTCTACCTCAGATCTCTCGTCGCTCTCATCACTATTTTGTTAGGCTCCTTCTCTTTGAGTGCACAGGGTCGTGCTTTTTTTTTTCTGAGCAGAGGAGTGGGCAGGAGAGCTCTGGGGCCTGTCTAACCCAGCACACTCCTTGTGTGCGGTATGGGAATGATGGAGGCTGCTAAGGTCACAGACTCAGGTCCCCACCGAGTCAACTGTGTCCTGGGTTCCGTGATTCGCACTTCCCCAGGCATTGGCTTCAGAGAAGTATATCACAGGCCCCCTTCCCAGAAACTACAATGTCTAAATGCTGCTTCTGGTTTTTGAGATTCTCCCTCCTAATCCTAGATTGTCTTTTGCTTGGGGCAGAAGTTTTTTTCAACAGTTTTTAATTAAAACACAGTTATGTCATTTTCCCCAGGAGCAATTGCTCCAGTCTTCTGCCTCAGTCCATGATCCAGGCTTACAAAACAACAAGGCCAGGAACAGATTTTTTTGACTTTGCAATTTCTCTTCTTCCTTAATACTGTGTGAAAGAAAGTTTCCTGGACTAAAGTACCATCTATGAATAAAAAGGAGGAGCTATAAGAAAACATTTGAAACATCATGTTCCGGCCACAGTTCAGCGACAAGCAGCAGGGTGAATGCATTTTCTCACAGTGCTAATCTCAGTGCTTAGGAGGCTGAGATAGGAGTTTGCTTAAGCCCAGAAGTTCAAAGATAGCCTGGGCAACACAGTGAACTTAGCCTGAAATAAAAAAAATCATAAGATTCCATACTTGCATAAATATGCACACTCTAATTAGTAATAATAATTATCATTTATTTTTGAGGAAAATTTTAGTTGCTTTGTTACTAAAACTAGATTTTTTTTCTGGGTTTTCTTTTGGCATAGATTTTATAGATCCCTGGCTTGAAGAGTCATTTCAAAGTCGAGGGATGATTTGTCTCTGACATTTATGTTGGTGATATACTTTATCCAGTTTCAAATGCTATGCCACTTATGACATATAATAAGGCAGCTAATCCTCTAAAAATTAAAGGTGGGTAAACTTTTCCCTGAAATGGACCATGCTTTAAGTAATATGTTTATATTATTTATTTAGGAGTACATGTATATCTCTGTGTATAAGGTCATAGAGATGCCAGATTCCCTGGAGAGCGAGGAACAGGCAGCTGTGAACTGCTTGGTGTGGATGCTGAGAATCGAACTCGGGTCTTCTGCGAGTCCAGTATGTACTCTTAACCACTCAGCCATTTTCCAGCCCACTAGTTGTGTTTTTGTTGTTGTTATTGTTGGTTTTTGTTTGTTTGTTTTTGACGTGCTCTTCACTGTATAATCTTGACCATTAGAACATCTGAAAGTCCTGGAATAATGTTCTAAGGCTGATCTTTGTCCTTCCTTGGTCAGAAGGGAAACTGAGAAAGAAAAAACAGGTTGCAGCAGCTCAAATCTGGGCTGGCACTGCTAGCTTGCATTGTGGTTGGGAAGTGGCATTCACAGGTAACTCATGCCTTCTCCAAAAACTGGACTGATTTTAGAGATTAGTTCAGTATATACCTTATAAGTGACGTTTTGCAAAAGAATTAAAATGATGTTCTCAAAAATAGAAATCTGTTTCCAGAAATTATGGACCCTTTCCAATACGGTTCACAGTTACAAAAAGAAAAATAGTTTCTAGTAAAACTCTACCAAAGAGTTGGGTATTCTTTTGACAATGTGTCATAAAACTCAGGCATAAAACCCTCACCATGGGCGAACAGTGACTGACTTCCAAAAACCAAGAGAAACAGTGATTGGTTTATCAGTATCATACAATGCTCTCACCTGGTGTGACACAAAGCCGATCTCTACTACTTCCGAGGTCTCATCTTCTTTCCAGAAACAGTTGCTCTGCTGTATTTGTAGCAGATGTAGTATCAAACACCGAGACCATGTTTTCAGTTACCAGACAGAATGAAAAGGAGATTCAAGAAAGAGTCTACATCCGCTCTGATTTTAGTTACTCCTGGGACTTGGAGGAATTTCTTTAACTCCATTTGTCTTGAGTATAAGACAGATGATTTCCAAGCATTCTATCACGATTAAAATTCTTCATTCTGTACCTTCCGCCTTAGTTCTGAAACAGATGTAGAAGTATTTTTGCATTATGCATCTCAGAAATTAATATGAAAATTAAAGTTCTTCTATTGTGTAGAATGTGTAATGTTGAGTTTGTGTAATTGTTTGCTTGACGCCGACTGTACCAGAGGACTTCTCTGTGACACTGCGGTGATATTAGAACCTAGAAGAACTTGTGGCATGCTGGTTGTGACACACTGGTTGTGACACACTAGTTGTGGCACACTGGTTGTGGCACACTGGTTGTGACACACTAGTTGTGGCACACTGGTTGTGGCACACTGGTTGTGGTACACTAGTTCATTCCCACTGCATGAAAAACGTCATCCTTGTACAGGGAATCAGAAACGGGAGCATCTCTCCTCTGCTTTCTCAGAAAAGCAAACTGGAAAACACATGGCCACGTTTCTTCAAACTCTTCTTCTAGAAGAGAAAGAAAGGCTATCATCTGAAGCATGCCAGATGGAGAACAAGGCCAGCCACAGCAACACAGGCTGGGATCTGGACAGAAACACAAACTTTATTCCCTAACTAAGACTCAGTAACAGAAATAGGGCAGGGCCAAGCAAGCTGTGTGTCCACAGGCTTTCTGGTTGACTCTGATAAACATCAAAGTCTAGCACTTCCGTCTTCACCAATCTTCCTTATATAGCTTCTGCATGACTTACACGCATACTAGTTTACTTTTTTCCCTTTTTTTAGTTTTTTTCATTCAAAAATTTACACTTTCTCCCCTTCTCCCAGTCCCCTCCTGCTCTCCCATTACCCCTCCTACCTCCCCTTGCTTCCTTAAGAGAGGGCAGGGTAACCTGCCCTGTGGAAAGTCCAAGGCCCTCCCTGCTCCATCCCGGCCCAAGAAGGTGTGCATCCAAATAGACTGGGTTCCCAAAAAGCCTATTCATTCAGAGGAGATAGGTCCCTGTATCATTATCGATGGCTACTCAGTCTGTTCCCATTGGCAGCCACATTCAGAGAGTCCGGTTTGGTCATATGCTCCTTTTAGTCCAAAACGAAGTCCTCTTGTTTCATCTTAGAAAATCATAACAACAACAATAGCCAATGCTTCTTGAGCATTTCCGAACCCTCAAGGCCATGACTGCACTCCGTAAGCCTTCAGAAAGTTTTTGAACTCATTAATTTCATATATTACAAAAACTCAGGCTTTATTGATGCTTCCCCTGTTCAGTGAGTGAGTAGTTTTAAGCACGGTAGCCCCATGCCAGAGCTGGGCTGGGTTCCTCAGTAGGACATAGCACGGACTCCATGCCAAGTTTCAGACTGAAGGTAAACTCTGTTACTTTGGTGTGAGGCATATATAAGTAAGCTGGGGAAACTGACTAGACTTCATATTGAGACAAATGAAGAAAACACCTTCTCAGAAAACTGGGAACATAATACATAACAGAGAAGTCAGATTTTTCATGAAGAATTGTCTCCAGACCTCTTCTCAAATAAGAGTGAAATTGCTGATGGTTATCTACCTGAAGCCCATTCTGTGCACAAATCTGTGATTATTTTCAGCTTGGCAGACTTCATACTAATCGATTGTTTCTGGAAATACTTATACAAAGGTATCCATTGTTCCTTAAGATTTATTTTTCCCTCAGAAGCTCCTTGTATATGAAAACTCATTAGTTGAAGCTAAATAAAACAAAACAACAGCGAAAATCTCAACTCTGATTTTGAATAAGAAATGCAGTCAGCAAGGGAAATTGATAGAATTTAGTAAGTCCTTGATCAGGAAGAATATGGTGGTCTCTACCTCACCCCATAACTTCTCTACCAAGCAGACCTTTTTCTTTCAAAGATTTTTTTTATCATTTTATGAATACCTTGCCTGCACAGATGTCTGTGCATCATAAATGAGCAGTGTCTGGTACACACAGAGGCCAGAAGAAGGTGTCAGGTTCCCTGGAACTGGAGTTACAGAAGACTGTGAGCTGCCGCCTGTGGATGCTGGGAAGCAAACTCAGGTCATCTGGAAAAGCCGCTGGTAGGCCCTCTCTTCAAGACCTCTAACAGACTTCTTCAATTGGAAGGAAGGAATGGACTATGAAGGGAAGGAATTTAAGATCCCGGACTTAATTCCTTTCCTCTTTGGAGGAATGTGAGAAGCTCCAGGCTTCAGAAGGTTTGTGAAATAATCTGGAGAAGAAACCTTGGCTCCATCTTTTAAGTTTATCCCGGAAGACATTTCAGAAACTGAGAAATGGGACCTGCAGCTAAGTACTTGGGAATTTAGCCACACTGCGCCCATTCTTCCCCGTTGCTAAGAGGAAGTCAGGTGCCAGAAGCAGCACTTGTGTGGCTCTCAGGGTCATCAGAAAAGACAGGACCTCAGCAAGAGGGGCCTGTGCAAAACGGTACAGTCTAGAGGGCTGTGAGATTCCCTGAAGAACATAACCTTCTGAAACCAGTCGATGCTCTGTTCATTCCTTTTACATCAGCATTGACGCTGGCTTGCCAGGCCTTCCTCTTGAAATACTCTTCATCCAGGTCCTAGTCCTGTCGCCTGCCTCTTCTCCTACATCCTCGGTGTCTCATTTTCTCCGAAGCCTCCATGGCTATCTGGAAAGTTCCATGGCTTGGTCTTGTCTCTCCCACCCTGTCCCCTGTTCTATCCACACATCTACAATTGTTCCTTCTATGCAGTCTCCCATTCATATGGCTCACCTGCTACCATGTCAGAGAGGCTTCTGCAAACCAATCGGTCTGAAACAGCAACTCTCACCATCTGCTTCCTTATGCTCTGAGCTGCTTTCTCCTGAGGTTCTTATTACCACTTACCAGCCTGCATTTATGTCTTTACATCGATGTAAATACAAATAGACCTGTGTGTTTCTGTGAGAGCACAAACTTTACCTTAGTCATGGCTATAGGTTGGAGCCTGAAACAGTGCCTGCCACATGACAAGTAATCAATGAACATTTACCAAAAGAATAAATAAAGGAATGATGTCAGAGAACCCAAAGCCCCCTTTTTCCGTATTTGGTCAAATATGATGAACTCTGGGTAGAATGAAGAATTCCCCACTATTCTTGATGAGGATTGATTTCTATTCAAATGAAAACAAAGTCATTTGGAAAATTTATGATTACAGAAAAACAATGAAATTCATTTGAGGAACATGCAGTACTGAGTAGTTCTTAAGGTTGCTTTGTTACTCCCAATAGGTGTAATCTCCAAAGACACTTCATCTGAGATGTAAGCTAGTTCCCGTACAAAACTGGGAAGGGCAGTAGATAGCGGCTAGAAACTCTCCAGTTCATAGAAGGAGACAGGAGACTCAAAGGCCATGAGTTCCAGAAAACTTGCCGCACCACATGAGGCTACAGACTTAGGCTAGTATAAGAATTAAAATATCAAATAAAATTAAAGACATACTAAAAATATTTCAAGACATTCTGGAAAGTAAAAATGTGATAATTTAAAGAATTGCAAGCAAATTATGATGACTTTTAACAATAAGTTTCACAAGTCAGAGAATTCATTCATGAAATGACTTTAGAGGGAAAAAGATATCAAAAACTAAACAAAATCTTTGATTTCTGCTAAGAAGCCTAGTAATACTATTTACTTATTGATTTATGTATTTGAACCAACCTTAAATCTTCGGATGAAACCAACTGGAAGGTGATATTGATCTTCTCAATGCCTTCGTGAATTAAGTTTTTAAGTTTTTAACTGAATTTTATTTTCTGCATCCACATTCATGGGGGAGATTGGTCAGCTGTGCCCTTTATTTGGGTGGTGGTTGTGACATTATCCAGGTTGGTGTCAGGGTTATACTGGCTTTATAGAACAAGGTTGGTAGTGAATCCTCCCGTTCCCTTCCATGGAACAGCTTGGAAGACTTAGTGCTCAATCTTGCTTGACTATGTGGTAGAATTTAGAGGAGCAAATCTGTCCAGCTTTGGGATATTCTTTGTGGGAGGACTTTTAATTACTGACTTGATCTTGTTGCTTCTTATGGGTCTGTTCACGTTGTTTATATCTTCTGGTTTAACTTGTTAGGTCATATATGCTTAAATATTTATTTATAGCTTCTGCATATTTATTTATAGCTTCTTAAATATTTATTTATAGCTTCTGCATATTTCCAACTTTTTGGAATTTAAGTTTTCCAAGATAGATGACTATTTGAATTTCACCTTTCATTTCTGATTTCATTCATTTGAGTTTATTCCATTTATTTTGGTTTGTGTGGCTAGTGCTTGGTCAATCTCGTTTGTTCATTGTTTCCATGAACCATTTATTTGGTTAATTCCTACGCATTGCTCTTTTAATCTTCATTCCATTAACTTCTGGCCCAATCTTTATTGTTTCTTCATTATCTGCCACATTAGAATTTTGCTTCTTTTTGATTCTTCTAAAGCTTTGAGGTGAACATTTGCATGGGAGCTCACTGATTTGTTTAATGTGGTCATGCATATCTAGAAATCTTCCTCTTGAGACTTCCCTGGCAATATCCGATAGGTTATATTCAGATTTTCCTTTAATTACGGGAATTTTAAAATTCCCCCCCCAGTTTCTTCAATAATCGATTATCCATTTAAAGGGTACTGTTCCGTTTCCAAGTATCTGTATACTTTCTGAGGGTCTTCTTGCTATTGATGTCTAATTTTATTCCACCTTGATCTGTCAACATGTAGGGAATTATTTGTTTTAGAATTATTAAGACTTGTTTTGTGGCTTATGGTGTGGTCAGTTCTAGAGAAGTTTCCATGTGCTGCTGAGAAGAATGTGTCTATTAGTTACCTATTATCTACGGTGTAATCCAGATGGAGTTTCTTGTCTGATTTTTCAATTGAAGATCTTTCGAGATGTATGCATGGAGTACTTAGTGCACTACTATCATCGTGTCAGGACCTTAGTGGTCTTTTATGACTTCTAGGGTTTGTTTGTATGAAACTAAAGGTATCAAGATTTGGTGCAAAAATATAAACAACAATTATGTCATCATAATGAATTATCCCTTAATTAATATGCAGTGGTGTCTTTTATCTTTTCTGCATAATTTTGTATAAAATCTCCATTATCATCTATGAAAGCTATTACTTTAGGTTATTCCTAGTTTCTGTTTTCTTGATAGTTTGATTGCCAACCGTTGACTCTGACTTTATGGTTGTCTTTCCTAAGTATGCTCCTTAGAAAGAGTGGATAGTTGAAATTAAGGTTTGAATCCAGTCCATTATTCTGTGTCCTTTTATTGGTGATTCAAGGCATTTTGACTTTAAGGCTTATTATTAATTATAGTCCTGTTGGTTATTGTTTTGGGTGGTTGGTGGCTTAGGAGTTCCTCTTGTCCTCATCGTGTAGGATCTTTGCTGTTTGCTGTGTTGGGCATGATTGATTTCTCCCCAGGTCTCTTCTGCTCACCTGCTGCTTTCCAGAAATGTGTCCTTTCTTGCATTGTTATGTGTGCATTTCTTCTTCCCTTCTGTAATAGTCCTTTAAGAATTATTTGCAGTGCCATCTTAGTTGCCATGGGTTGCCTTAATCTGTGTTGGTCTTTTGCCTTGAAATATTCTTATTTTTCCATCTACTTCGGTAGACAATTTTGCTGCATATTGCAATCATAGTTGACAATTATTTACTTTCAATCCTTGAAATATATTACTGTATGCTTTCCTGGGTCTTAGAGCTGGTGCTGAAGAATGTAATATCATTTTGATGCTTCCATTTCTATATGTGGTTTGGCAATGTTTCCTTATAGACACACACATACACACAAATGTACATATATATATAACATATATAAATGCATATTCCTTTTTATTTGTATTTTATTCACTCTCAAAGTCTTACACTCTCATCACCCTGTCTCAGCTCTTCCACTATTCCCCTCCTTCTGAACAATCAATCATCCTTCTGAAGCCATGCCCTTGGGCTCCCTGAGCCATACTTGCACTGGTTTTGGCTCTACCATTTTTCCTCTACATGCTTTTCATGCCCCTCCCCCTTTTAATGTACTCTGCATTTCACCCTAGAACTATTGGTAACTCAAGTTAATTTTGTTCTTGGCTTTTTCCTATTGCACCGTTATGGCTAGTCTGGGTCCTTTGAACCCATGTGTACACACACGACTGCCCAAGGGCTGAACTTGCCATATCTGTACCACACTCCTCCTCATGTGCTTTTCACAGAGGTCCCATTCTTGCGGTTCTTTGGGGTTATGCTTCTGCTGATATCATATGGTCATGACTAATGAAACTCACCTCCTGTATCTCCTGCCATCATCCTCCAAAGCCACTGTTACTGTTAGTACGAACTGTCAAATAGAAAGGGTCTAGAACGGCCACTGTTAGTGTGAACTGTCCAATTAAAAGGGACTGTAAATGCCACTGTTAGTGTGAACTGTCCAATCGAAAGGATCTCAAACTGTCGCTGTTAGTGTGAACTGTCAAATTGGTGTGAGCTGTCCAATTGAAAGGGTCCAGAACTGTCACTGTTAGTGCGAACTGTCCAATTGAAAGGGTCCAGAACTGCCACTGTTAGTGCGAACTGTCCAATTGAAAGGGTCTAGAAACACCGAAGAGACAACTTGCTTTGAAGAGTTATCTTGATGACTTGATTGATGTGGAAGCATGTATCTCAGTGTTGGGCAGAACCATTCCCTGGCGGAACACTCAGAAGTGTATAAAATGGAGAGAGCAGGCTGAGCATTAGCTTACATTCTTTCATTGCTCCCTTTTAACTGTGATGCAGTGTGACCAGATGCTTTGAGTTCCTGATGTCATGGTCTCTACGTCATGATGGGGATGGAACACAAGTCTCCGGCAAGTCTACACCACAAAAACCCTCTGCCCCTAAAACTGTTTTTGTCAGGGCACCTTTAGCATAACAGCAGAAAAGTGACTAGGGTAGGTACCTTCCCAGATCTCCTGTGTGGCTGGAGATGAGCTACTAACAGCTAAGGAAGTCTTTCACAAGTGTATCTACTGATACTACTGGCAAAGTTCCAGAACTTGAAAACCAATTGCTATTTAAAGGCAAGTCGGCATGGACTCTAGTTAACACTGCTGTAACGTTGTTTCCGCTCCTTTGCTTTACTAGTCAGGGTGAAAGTGGGTGTTCACGGGAAGTGAACAGGATCCGTTCTTGGGAGAGGACCCTGAACCATATTCATTATGGGCCAAAATAGCAGAGCATTCTGACAGATGGTTTGCCCTATCATTTCTGTTATACACTGGGTAAGCAAGTGCTCTCCCACTGAACTACACCCCAGTGCTAAGTTTACTCTTTTGAGATCCTTGTTCTGAAGGATTTTGATAAAAGGGAAGCAATAGGCTGACAGAGCACCGCTGTGGCTTCTTGACTTGGAAGCAAAATGTTAACTTTTTATGTGGTTTCGAATTTCCTGAGTATGTGAAGCCAAACGCAACATGAACGTTCCCGTTTGAAGCAGACAACTTGAAATGATCATGTCCCTAATCCTATGGACTTCCCGGGGAGTGGAAACGACAGAGAAAACCGTTGGCCCAATAGCCAGCCCTACTTCCATCACCACCACCCCACCCCCCCAAACAGCACAGCCGTCATTTCACTCCACAGGGCATTAAGCTCCACCGCAGGCTAACTAGGTACTTCGTTCAGTCTGCTCAGATTCAAGGGTCAACCAGCGCAGGGATCTCGTCTCACTGTTCTCATACGAGTCGCTTCATAGTTACTGGTGGCCCTCGGTTCCTTGGAACCCAGACCAAAGCATTACAATGTGGCAAACCTCTACAGAGAGGCCACTAGGACTCTTTCTCTGAATTCTTTCACCATCCTACCTAGGACAGTCTCTTTAACTTAAAGTGACGCAATTAGGAACTTCAGCTATGTCTGGAACTTCCAAGAAGTTAGTGGACGACTATTTGAATGAGTAACTTGGGTAATTCGCACCTTACTCGGGTAGAGAATCACGTCAGGGTAGAGAGAGCATTGGGCCCGTCTTAGAACTGTACTAAGTTCCTATGCCATACCAATTTGCTGTTGATCCTGAGGAGCCAAGAATTCCTTTTGCAGTCTTTTAACTGGTGGGGGGAAGTCATCTTCATGTAGCCGGTGCCAAGAGCAGCTACAGTTCTCGTTGGCCGCTTGGATGCGTTTCAAGCTGTAGGAAGTTGTTTTCCTCAGCAGGCCTCTCGATCATAACCAACCCGTGGGAAGCTGTGTGGGAAAATTCAACGGGTTGGTTTGCAAGAAACGGAGATCATGAAAGAGACTCCACAAGAAGAGGTCAAGGTACCATTAATTAAGAAAAGATTTTGTTGAGGAGCCAGTCACCTGGAGGAAATTAAGGCCATTTCCTTGGCTACAAGGCGCCTGGTCTCCGACAACCCGTCTCTCCTAGGCTCCCTCTGCGCCTTTTCGGTAACCCACAGAAAATTTGGTACTCAATAGTTTGAGCGCATTAATCCATTACGAAAATAAGAACACACATCACTCTCTGGGAGGTCTGTTTGTTCTAATGAGCAAAGAATAAAACAATTATCTCACACAATGCTGCAGGTGTAGCGTGTGGGCCCTTCCATGTATGTGTAACTGATAATGGGCCTCCAGTGAGAGAATATTTTCAGATCTCCCATTTCATGTAGCTTTTTTTTTTCTTAATATAGTGACTCGTGCCAAAACTAGCTCAATAGCTGTTTTTGTGCGCTTCACAAACGACAGCCGCATTATTGAATCTTTTGTTTAATGTATACTACCCATATGCAGCTGGCCAGCCTATTCACAGAGCTGAAACTGTTTGTCTACCTTGGCAAGAGGCACAGGGCTTGAGTTTGAAGTCAGTAGGAGTGGCTTCTCACCTCGCCTCTGCCTCTGTCTCAGATTCATCTGCCTGGGTTCCTTTTAAAAAATGCCACTGCGGCTCCAAGTGTCAATGCGTGTTCCCTGAAGACATTGACTTCTGTTCACTGGTGACTGCGGAGTCCTGGGTTAGTCTCCATGGAAGCTTGTGGAGTAGTATCATTCTCAGATGCATCTGTGTGTCACACGCTAGGACATGTGCAGAAAGGGATCCCTTCGCAAATGATTGTCCTGTTCACAGTTTTCAAAATGCTAGTTCCTGAATAAAACCCAAACGACAACAGGCTTGGCTCTGAGCGTGAAACAAAATGTTCGAACAAAGAGTGCTAATTTTTAAGACTGGAAGCAGTTTCTATCAAATTAACTGATGGCTAAATTGGAAAACAATAAAAATTAATTGGACGTACTCAAGTGCTAGAGAAGACTTTGCAAACTCTTTCCTTCCTCTGTGCCACCTTTGTGCCACCCTCTCCCTCCTCTGTGCCACCCTTCAGCAGGTTGAGCTCCCTTCCCTAGGAAAGAAGCTGCTCCCTGCTCCATGCAATGGTCTCTTGGCTCTGCCTCCCAGACTTCTGCTGCAGACTTACCTGTGGGCTACAGAAAACCTTGGAGAGAGGGGCAGATGAACGAATGTAGATTTCTATTCCCAGTCGTTTTGCTCTTTTCCCATAAAAGACGTGCTCTCCTCTTGAATATGGAAAGCTTCTGGAGACCTCTCATGCTGTAGAGGCTCAACTACCTGGGCCTGGCTTCAACTGTCAATCAAACTGCCACTCTTCCGTCCTTCCTGTAGAGCAAGCACCACTGCCTGGGACTGGCTTCAACTGTCAGTCATACCGCCACCCTTCCGTCCTTCCCACATCACTCCATTTTCCATCATCAGGCAAGCAAGATTCAGTTACCTTTCCCGTCCTTTGTATGTGCATTAATTTGTACACACATGCACTATATGTATGCATGTATAAAAATGCATGTATGCTAATTCTGTACATGGAAGTCACCATTTGTCAGACATTCTAACTGGCATGCCCGCTCTTGTGAGAAAGCTTCTGCCTTTTCTATCCCCAAAACGTCCTATGCCAAGTCAATTAAAATAGAGTGCTTAGGGCCACTTCTTTGTTTTCAAACATTTATTTAGTTTATGTGTATGGATATATGGAATGTGCACACATTTTATCTTTAAACATTGCACATTTATTCCCTGCTTTGTCTGTACCTATTGTCTAGCCTATCAGTATTAGAGAAAACTTCTGCTTCTTGTTTACTTGGCTGATAAGTCTCAGACTTGTCTCTTTCCCTCATGCAGGTCTGCAAGTGGATTTCCCACCGTTCTCATTCTGATGTATTCCAATTATTGATGAGGGGAAGGATGATTTCATCTATTCTACTTTTTCTTCTCCATACCTCTTTTGTTCTGGTCGTTTACATTCTGCTCACATTTCTTATTTGCTTTCCTATTGTTTTGTATTGTTGTTGGTGATGGTTTTGGATTTTGTTTGCTTGTTTTTTTCTGAAACAAGGCTAACCTCAAGCTCAGGATCTTTCCGGAAATGCACAGGCATAAACATTGGCCTTTTACAACCCTCACTTATAAGTGATACAGCTACAATATATTTTATGCAACCATCTTTTTATTCCTCCAGTGTGTAGAAAAGTGTCTTTCCCCGTATGTTGTTTGTTATTTTTGTATTCATTATACTGTGATACTTTGCTATACCATACTTAATATGATTTGGCTGTAAGCTTGCAGGTTTAATGGCAGTTTACAACAGGATTACAAATTATTGCTCCCCAACGTAAGCTTTAAAAATTATTGTATGTCATTGGGTACATGTTCTGCTATCAGAACCATGATCAAAGGTGTCAATCTGTGATGGAACATTACATTATTTTTAAAGATTTTTTTATTTGGTTTTTGTGCATTTTTCATACGTGTACATTCATGCATGTGCCCCATGTGCATACCGGGTGCCTGCAGAAGCCGAAAGAAGGCATTGAGTCCACTGGAACTGGAGAGACAGATGGTTGGGGATGGATCTGTGGGTGCTGGAAACTGAACCTGGGTCCCCTGGCAAAGCAGCAACTGTTCTTACCCACTGAGCCATGCCCCCAGCCCCATGAAAGCATTTTCTAATACATCAATCAGTTGTTGGTCTTTTAAATGTGTAGGCTCTCCAGTGAAGATGACTGGGCTCAATGCCTGCAACTACTTGTAATAAGATTTTCCTTCCTAGAACTAAAAATGGATGTTGGTTAATATTTTGCTTTGTTTCTTTTTCTCTGTTAGATGTCAGCAGTGATTTGTGCAGTCTGAAGAAAACACCATGCTAGGATGCTGTTTATAATTGTATCAGGCATGCAGGCTAATTGACACCTTAGAGCTCCCCATGTCTTCTGTTTTGGAAAAGGAGGTGCTGCCCCATTTATGTAGCTCTTCTTTTATATTGTTTATAATGTTTTCAAAATGTTTCCTAATGATCTCGCTTCACAACATTTTACTACATTTTTAAAATGTATTCCTTGATATCTATTCGAAGATTTTGTTATTGTAAATTGGATCTTTTCATGACTTTACTTGATTATTGCTGGTGATGTTGAAGAAGGCTGTTGGGTTTTATATGTTGCTACTTATCAAGTAATCTGGTAAACACTTATTGCCTCTCAGATGCCATGTGTTGCTATATATAGTATCTTGCTAACTATAAGCAACAGTTTTGCTTTTTAGTGACTGAATCCTTTTATCTCATTTCCTTTATCTGTTTGTATAACTGTTGAAACTTTTGAATATCACCACTGTGGAAATCCACAGTCCGGTAAGGATGGACTAGCTGCCCAGGCTGCTGGGACTGCCTTTCAAAGATTGAAAACTAACCAACATCAGACCTTTCTTGGAGTGGTCCACATTCAGTGGTTATAGATCTTGCCCCACCTTTTAGACAGCACCAGTAAACACTCCTATCTCTACAGCTGTGCTGGACTGCCGAGGATCTTGTTGCTCCTACGTTAACATGCAGCATTTTCCTTGTCACATTTGGCTTCTTGTTATCGGTGTTGGTTAAATGTTGCTTCAGATCAATGAATGTACCAGAGGCTAAACTCCATCCGGAGATTGCTTCTATGTGTACTAACTATGATCTGACAACTGTGGGCATCTTTAAATTTTGCAGGGTACATCTCAATCTCACAGAGTGGTGGTTCCAAGCAGTAGAAGTTGTCATATATGTTCCAGTGTTGACAACCTGTTTAATAATTAATATATCACATTCCTACATAAAGAAAAGATATTGAACAGATTTAAGGTAGGTTGGAGATAAAAAGGAAAGACAGAGATAAAGACTGGGCGGGGGGGGGGCTAGGAAAAAAACAACAGCAGCAACCAGATGAGGAAAACAACAAATCCAAATCTAAAGGGGGCATGGTTATGTCAGTGGGCCCCCTCTTTATCCCACTGCCTTGAAAACCAACGATCCTCTGCTTAGAGGCCAATGCTATCTTCTTTTATGTTCAGCCTTATTTCTTTATAATCAAGGTCTAGGAATCTGTTTTCCCCCCATGCTTGCTGCGGAAGTTTTGCTTACAAAGTTTGGGCTTTGTAAGCAGGGTTGGGGCTCGTCCCTCACTAAGATTTTTGAAGACAGGCTCTCTCTGAACAGCGGAGAACTCAAGTGCTGGGCTGCCAAAACCATGAAAAATACACAGGGTAGCTTCACAATTTGTGTGTGCTGATGGCAATGGGCTGGCAAAGGTTTATCAGCTGGCACACTGGGGACATGAACAAGGGCATGCAGCTTTCACCAATTTCTCTCACGAACTGCTGCTGTGGTGGCCTGTTTCTGGCTGCTAGTTTAAGATGCTTGCCCCAGAATCCTCTCTGAAGAGCTGGACTGAACTTCCAGACGCCACTGCAGCAGTGTGAGGATCACTGTAAGCCAGTTCTCTCATATAAAGGAGACAGCCTTTATAGGAGAAAAGTGACAGCAGAGTGTATATTTCTTTCCGATGGGCCTTCCCTCATCATGGATGGAGTGTTTCTACTTGCTATTGCCCCTGCCTTCCAGGCATGAATCCCACTTCCTTTGGCTCTATCCATCGGAGTGTGTGACGTCTCATTAGGCCACCACAGCTGGAGCCCCTGAACATGTTCCTTCGGTTATTGTGCCCCATGGCATTTTCACTGATACTTTGTGTCCACCACAAAATTCCCCTGTCAGAATCAGCAGTATCTTGTACTATTTTAGACTACACATTCTCTTCTTGGTCATGTCAACCTCTTCTAGTTTTTCATACTTATTTGTGTTCGTTAATGTGTAGCATATTCATGTGTACATGATTGCATGTCTGTTTGTGTGTGTGTGTATGTTGGGACTGAGCTTCCATACATAAAGTGATCTCTCTCTGTCTTTCTCTTCACACACACACACACATACACACACACACACACACACACACACACACACACACGCATGCACAAGGACTTCCAATTAAAAGTAAAAATCTAAAGAAAAGCTCCAAAACATGACATGGAAGAACAGAGGACAGAGGGCTAGTTTGTGAATAACTGACCCATGAACAAGAAATAATTGACCCAAATTGGAAGGACACTTATGAGAGTTTGGAAAAGGAGTACCCTTTAGCTTGGGGTTGACTTGTAGCTCACAGCTATAAAATCGTGCCTTTGTGTGCCGAATTCTGAGCCAGGACACATTAAGACAAGAAATGTTTATTTATAGGCATCAATAAAGTGAAATCCTAAGCTTCAAGATCAGACTGGGCCGGTCAGGGGCAGCTAATTCCTGCAAATACCTTGTTACTCATTGAATGTAAATGATCTACTTCTCCATTTTATCATGTTTGCACAGAGATATGTTTGCGGTGGCTGGGTCCAGGTTTATGTGGAGTTTTAATCTGGGAAAGTCCAGAGTTTTTCACACATACGCTAAAAGGTCAATGGTAAAACCAGGAACTAACCTACATGCAAGTTTGATCAAGTGTGAGGTAACTGATTTCTGTCCTTCTTTAGACATATATTGTCTTCAGACAAGAAATGGTTTCTTGCAACCACAACAACATGACAATTCGGTGAAGGAGACAGCAGTGGAAACCCCAGATCGTGTCCTCTGCTTTCATCAGAGCTGTCAAGGAAACACTTTGGAGACAGACAGGGCAAAAATAAAAGAAATAAGCAGAACCCCAAAGTCACATGGCATTTCGGTTCAATGTCCTGTCAGTCGTGGAAGAAGCCTCCAAGCATTTCTCTTACTTTACCGGTAAGATCCTGAATACCAGCAGATCAGACTTAATTTACCTGATGCTAACTAAGCCAGAAAGCTTCTCAGTTGTCTCTGGATCTGGTTTATCCTCAGCCTGGTTGAAAACTGAACTTTCTCTCTGCAGTACAAACTCATTTGTTTGTTGATTCTACAAAAGTAAGTTTGGCTTCTACTTTTTCGTGGTGATGTTTATATATATATGTGTGTGTGTGTGTATACATATATATAATACATAAATATATATTCCTACATATATATGTGATTATATATATATATATATATATAATCTTACAACAACACATGCAATTGATGAGCTTATTAGCCTACATGGGTTAGACCATGAGTTTGAGTATAGGACTACATACTAATAATATGACTTTTGACAAATTTACTAAACTTGTGACATCAACCTCCTCATAGATGGAATGGAATGATAGTAGCATGGTTGTTATTTTAAAGGTTTTATTTTATTCTAATTATATGTATATGTGTTCCATGAGAGGCAAGCAGGACCCGCCACCCCCCTTGCCCCGCTCCCAGAGCGGGCAGGCTGTGTTCCTGGTGCCTAGCTAGCTTATACCCAAAATAACCACATGGAAAATTGTATTAATTAAATTACTGCCTGGCCCATTAGTTTTAGCCTCTTATTGGCTAACTCTTACATCTTAAACTAACCCATTTCTAATAGTCTGTATGTCACCACTGGGTAGTGGCTTACCAGGAAAGATCCTAATCTACGTCCATCTCAGGCTAGAGAAACATGGCATCTGCCCCAGTGCCTTCTCTCTCTCAGCCTTCCATTCTGTCTACTCCTCCCACCTAAGGGCTGCCCTATCAAAAGACTAATGCATTTTCTTTATTCAACCAATGAAAGCAACAGAAATACAGAAGGACCTCCTATACCATATATGTGTGTGTCTCTATGTAGGTATGTGTACATTAGTTTTGGTACACATGAGGCCAGAAGAGGGTGTTCAATACCCTGGAGCTAGGGTTACAGGTGGTTGTGAGTTGCTAGCTGTAGGTGCCAGGTACTGAACTTGGATCCTCTGCAAGAGCAGTGTGAGCTCTGAGCTGCAGAGCAATCTTTCCAGCCTCATTAGTGTGATGGTTAAGTAGATAAACCCAACCACAGTGAGCAACATAATTGCCAGTCTGAGTAGAGGGATGCCCAAATGCCCAAATGTCTTTGCCTGTGCATACTGTGGCTTGAGGGTCTCAAAAAGGAGCTTCTGAAAGATGAACACAGAACTCACAGATCTCCTTGAGGAAACCAGCCAAAAGGAGAGGAAATTTTCCTTTAGATAAGTGTTTTGTTTGATATAGGGAAGAGGCATTTGGCAGGACTAGATTTTCTATGCCAAGAAGATATATGCTTTGCATACCTGATAAAATATCATTAGCA
Source organism: Dicrostonyx torquatus (assembly GCA_028555095.1). Classification (NCBI taxonomy): domain Eukaryota; kingdom Metazoa; phylum Chordata; class Mammalia; order Rodentia; family Cricetidae; genus Dicrostonyx; species Dicrostonyx torquatus. The sequence continues at coordinate 3,630,962 of JAQHUG010000036.1, forward strand.
TGCATGGAATTTCTCCGCCATAGAGATCTATCTGAGTTGGAACACATTGGTATTACGGCAAACAGTCAACTCAAGATCAGGAAGAAAAATGTATCCTCTAAAAGGACAGAACAACCAAAGAAACCAGACGACTTATTCAGCCCTACAAAACTACTTTATCACACAGAACCCACCATCCAGATAGCCTGGCAAGGCGACAGTAGTATTTTTGAAAGTTTTTGTTTGTCTATCTATCAGCTTGATTGGTTTCTCACCAACATCCTGAGGGCAATTTATATTCTCTTAGAGCAAAGAACAGAATTTCACAGAAAAAATGAAGTAGAACTGAGGAACTCAGAAGCCTCAAGTAAGATGTTTTACTTTAGCAGTACACAAATGTAGCAAAATGGAAAGCATTTTCCGTCTGGCTAAGAGGCTGGTGGTCTCTTGGGCATGGAAGTAAAGTTTCCTTACTGAAGGGAACACAGGCCTTCTTGAGACAAAACCAGAAATGAGGTGAAGGTTGCTTCGCCTGCGCGCTCTTATCTCTCCATCAGGGTCTTTGCAAGTTCCCCTTTCTGTATCTTGACACCTCTGTAACAGCTGCCAATGAGCACGGGACAGATCATGGTCCCAGCAGGCGGTGTCTCAGAGCTGTCTGCACGCTTCCTTCTCATCCAAAGCCGCTCCTTACAACATGCGTACAGACACGGTCATCTTCACCCGTGACCTTTTCCCGTCATAGCGTCTACAGCCAAGTGAGTGATAAGGAAGCTTTGACGAGTAAATAAAATCAAACGTGCAGTTTCAAACTCCAAGCAAACAAATAGAGAATAAAATTGCCGGGCAATGGTTCAAAACAAAACATCAGCAAGAGCAACAACAACGGAAAACCTTTGGAGGTGACCGGTGAGAAAAAGATTAGCTGTCGATCTATGTAGGTTAAAACCAGGTACCACCTCATACTTAAAGAGACATGATATTGTTTGTCCCCAAATCTTAAAGCCCATTCACCAAGCAAACTGACGCTTCTTCCTTTCTAGGAAACCAAAGGGGAAGTGGCTCTGAGGCCCCTGGAAGGTGATGGTGGTAAAAAGGCCTTTCTGTGGATCTGACTGAAGACTGATATTCCTATGCACTGGGTGCTCCAGGAGGACTGAGAAAGTACACACACCTTCTCCACTGTGGTAAGCAGAACAGTGCCCTGCGCTCTGCTGGGCGCACAGGGAAGGTGGTGATGAACTGGAGGAAGGCTGACCTTGTGCCGAGCATCCTTAGAGTGCATCCTTCCCCCACCTCCCACGGAGGTGGCATTACTACCTTCAGGGTTAGGCACATTTCCTCAGGCAAGGGGGGGGGGTTTCTGGGAGGGCTCTGTTGGCAAAGCCAGTAACCAACCAATGGCTTCCATTTGGTCTGTTGTTTTTCCTTAATATTTACTTCATTTTAGGCGTGTGGGTGTTTCGCCTGCTGGTATGAGTGTGCCTGGTGCCCATGGAGGTCAGATGAGGGCCTCCCCTGGAACTGGGGTTAAGAAAGGGTGTGGATGGTTGTGTGCGTGATGGGTATTGTAGTCTGGCTCTCTGCAAGAACAACAGCTCATAACAGTGGTGCTATATACCTATCCATTTTAGTTCATCTTAAGATGAGTGTTAATGTTTTAAATAGTAACCTTCTGCAACCAAATTCCGTATCCATCGACATCTTTTATTAAGTTTTGTGTTAAGCTCTGCATCCCAGACACAGTGACAACATTCTGCCTGGCGTACCAGGCATCATGGAGAAGAAACGACTTCCAAGTGGGGGCGTTCTCTTATCCTCTCTCAATAGGAATTTTTAAACTGTCCCCATCACACTGTCATCCCCCGAGTGAGTCCACCCTCGATCTTTAAGTTTACCGTATTTGTGAACCGATACCAACAGGGCAGTGGCATTTTCTTGACTCTAAGGCAGAGGAAGCTCTCGACAGCAATACATCCTAAAGAAGTGGGGGTATGGTAGAGCCCCCTGACTGAACTGATAAGGAAGCTAAGAGAGGCAAAACACGGGTGCGTGTTCAAGGCTTTACGGAGCAGTTAACCTTGGGACTCACCTGTGTGTACAGATAAAGCAGCGGCTTCTGGTCAGCACATTTTATAGAGCTTTCCAAATCCCTGGGTTTCTCTCTCCATTTGTGCTTTTATCTCTCTCTGAACTTTATGCCCGGTTTCTGTCTGCTGATAGTCTTTACACACACAGACTGCCACGAGATTAAACGGGGAGAAGTCTAAAGGTTCCTTTGTCATCGTTGACGTCTGAAAGTCTTTAATAGAAGTGCACAGCTCCCACCAGTTAGAGAGTAGCAGAAAGTGCCACCCTCCCGCCCTGCACGAGTGACAAACGTTTTACAAATCACAGCCTCCAGAGAAGGGACAAGAAACTGTCAAAGGTTCTGGTGGAAAATAACCAGCTCGCAGTTACAGCTCACATTACAGACTCAGAAAATCTCAACTGTTCATGGGCTGCAGTCAGCAAACCGGGGGCTCTAGCTGTATAGTTGCATGTCAGAAAACACTAGCGTAGATAGAAGATGAAGAAGAAAACACAGGAAATGCAAACCTATTTTTGTCTCCCTCTGGGCGGAGGGATTTTAATACCACAGAACACTTCACAAAAGGCAGGAAATGACGATGCTACGGGTAAAAATCATTCATATTGAAAGAAGAGAGCAAACAATACAAAGTCATAAGAGATGGCTTGCTCCCACTTGCCTGAGCTCTGAGGACTCACCTTGGGAACTCTGGTCTTTGTGTGCCTGGGTGCTCGGTGGCACAGGGGCAAGCTCTCCGAATTCTCTGGGTCAAGAGAAGGCATTTCCAACTGGACCATTTACAGCCTTAGTTACTCAGCCAGAGCTGTGCACACATAGGTTTAATTTTTTTTCCATGAAGACTGTTTTCTGGCTGCAGTAATCCTGTATGCTGACTGTGATCCTAGCTCTCACAGGTTCTTCATCTGATCAAATAATCAGGTGAAAGCCACTTGTAAACACTTAAAGAGAGTGTGGGCTCAATGTAGAGCTTTTCAAATGTGAGTTGCCATAAAGAGGCTTCTCTTGAAATATGTCAAAGTGTTAAAAATCAGGGAAATGAAAAGAAATACAGCTTCTTAATTAGCATAGGAATGTGTTTGAGTGGGAACAGGAAAGTCGTGTGATGTGGGCCGGAGCAGTGGTCACTCGTAGAGAAAGCACACTTACAGATAAAACGGTACCTTGAACATTATGATGTTTGAAATTTTCACATAGAGTGCCTTGTCATCTTAATAAAAAGCCCAGCTTCTAATATTTATAAGGGAATTTGAAGTTTATCATAGATTATATAGAGAAATTCCAATGAGTAACCAATTATTGCATTTCAATCACTTTCTTCCTCTGATAGTAATCCAGTATTAATATTATTAGCAATTAGTATTAGTGTTACTGTCAGTACTGAAGGGTCAGTCTGTGGCTTCTCATGCCAAATTCATGCTGTGATTACTGAGCCACATCCCCAGCTCTGAATAAATTTATAATGACCGATTGTTTTATATACTTCTTCTTTAAGAAAAGAATCTATTGGCAAGTGCGGAAATGCATTTAAAATGCAATTTAGCTTTTAAATTACTACAACATTCTTTTTCAGCAATAACATCTTATTACTCTCCTCATTACCTAGATAACAAAGTCCAAATTCTGTGATCTGCTTCAGAAGTATGCTTCCAACTCTTCTTTTCCTCTCCTCCTTATTAAAATCCTATCTCTAAATTGGATCATTTGCATAGCTATCAACTTTCATAGAAAATGAATCCTCACCACGCATCAGGCGCTGTGGAATGAGAAGTGAAGAAGAGACAGCCCTTCTTTGCTCTCAAACAGTTCACAGCCTCACAAAGGAGGCAATGTCGTAATGGTTCCCTAGCGCCTTACAGGTAGGTGTAAGACTGGAGATGATGTCATAATGGTTCCGTAGCATCTTAAGACTTAAGACGTGCTCACAGTCTCACAAAGGAGACGATGTCGTAATGGTTCCCTAGCGCCTTACAAGTGTAAGACTTAAGATGTTCTCACAGCCTGAGTGCAGATACGGCTCCCCTCCTTGCAGGATGGGGAAACAGTTTAGGGAAGAACTCAGAGGGGAGCCGGGTGTTGGTGGCACACGCCTTTAATCCCTGCACTTGGGAGGCAGAGACAGGTGGATCTCTGTGAGTTCAAGGCCAGCCTGGTCTACAAAGCGAGATTTTTTTCTGTTATACAGAGAAACCTTGTCTCGGGGAGGTAGGGGGGAAGAACTCATGGGGAGAAAGCAAATAAACTATAATTCACCAAACAAAAGACACACCAGACAAGGGAGCAGTGTGCTCTCAGGCACAAAAGCTCAAAACAGAACTGTGGGTGTATTAGTCAAGGTTCTCTAGAGAAACAGAGCCTTCATAATGGATACTTACCAAAAAGGGATGCGTTAGTTTGGCTTACACAGTTGAAAAGTGGTTGTCTGCCTTCTACAAAAGAGCAAGCACGCAATAGCAATTCATCCCATGAGGCTGGATGTTTCAGCCGTCCCAATCTGCTGCTGAAGGTTTGGAGGACTCTTGGAGAGACATTAGCCTTGAGTCCACACCAGAAGGCTGAGAATCTGTGTTCTTATGTCAGGGGAAAAGCAGCAGCAACAGAGTAGATGGGCTCACAAGCAAAGGGTGAAAGTGGGCAGGCAAAAAACAGTAGCTTTTCTCTTCAAATTCTTTGTATCTGGGCCACCACTGGGAAGTGTCACCCACACTGATTTGTTCTGCTGTAGACCCACCCAGAGGCATGTCTTAGTTGATTTTATGTCCAGTAAAGATGGTGACCATGATTAACCATCAGAGTGGATCTGTTCAAACATAGGTGTCTGATCATAGTCATAGAATGTACAATATTTTCCATCTTTCAAATGTTATTCTGTTACTTCCTTTGATCATGATTCATTTCTGTAGCCCTGAGTAGTAGATAGTTAGATAGTGCTTAACTGTTTATGAGGCTCAAATTTCCTTAACATGACCTGGGTTCCTCGTCCTTGACATTCTTGATATAAGAACTGTGTAGTTTGGGGACTTTCCCTAGCACTGTATGAATGACATCTTACTGCCAGTTATGAGAAACGGGAACTCCTTTATTCATTCTCAGCAATACCATGGGAGAGAAAAGTAACTCAAGCTGAAAACCAGTGTCATAGGGATGTGTGGCCACCACTACTTTAACATTGATAAGGACAATGACTTGCTAGGTAGGAAGGATCTTAATGAAAGCTTCTAATATATTCAAAAGCCTACAGGGATGTGGTGTGGGAGGTCCTTCTGTCTATGTGTTGCTTTTATTGGTTAATGAATAAAGAACTGCTTTGAGCCTATGGCAGGGAAGAATAGAAGTAGGCGGGGAAAGCTAGGCTCTATGCTGGGAGAAAGAAGGGTGGAGTCAGAAAGAAACCATGGAGCCGTGGCCAGAGTCAGACATGCCGAAACTTTGCTGGAAAGCCACTGCCATGTGGCGATGCATATATTAATGGAGATGAGTTAAATTAATATGTACAAGCTAGAGCTAATGGGCCAGGCAGTGATTTAAATAATACAGTTTCTGTGTGATTATTTTGGGTCTAAGTTAGCCAACAGGCGGCCTCCTTCCAACAGGATGGGGGATCCAATTTCATGTATTAACCAAATGAATATAAACCCAGTAAAAAAGAACTGCACTATGTGTAAGCAGAAGAGGAGACTTCCCCAGGGGTGTGAGCACACTAGGTGAGCAAACAGTAATGACAACTACAGCAACAACATCCCTGAGTGCAAAGCCAACAAGGCAGTTTAACTCAGGGATCCAGATACATGATCACTGCTGCTGAGTTGTAGATTTCCTATTCTTTGCTCTAAAGTGGGACTTCTCGTTTCCAACTTCTTGAGGTTCCCATCTGTTTTGCAAATGGTATATTAATGCCTCCCATGAGAACTCCCATCTTATGCAACTTAGACCATCTGTGAAGGTAAACTGCAACCTATACGAGATTTCATAATTACTGCCTTCGGATCTCGAAACCATTTATAACTGAGTACAGGAATATTTGAAAATTAAGACTGCAGGATTGGTACTTGGACATAAGAAATTAGCACATATTTGGTGCTTTGTTAACTTGTAAGGACTAGGAGAAACTGGCGTGTGAGAGGCTAACCTTAAATGTGTAATTTCAGCAATTTGGTGAACATTGAAAACTGAGATTAAATCTTATGGTTTACATAAAAAGTTGAGAAACTCAGGAGAACTTAGGAATCTAGATATTGACTTTGTTTTTAAAGAGAAAGGGGCTGGGAAGATGGTTCAGTGGAAGCACCTACCACAAATATGGCACCTAATTCAAACCCTAACTGAAACTGTCTTTATAGCCATATGGCCCATCCTTCATGAACCTGACCTTAACCTTTCTGTTCCTAACTGAAGCTGGAACAAGAATTTTTTTTATGATAAAGGAGATCTCTGTGCTGGTAAAAAAAAAAAATCTTGATTGGTCATGTAGAAAACCATGTAAAATTCTTGGGTGAGGAAGATGGAGAAGAACTTGAGAAACTGAATACATGGGCACAGTAAGGGTTTTCCAGAAGAAGGAAAGCAGCAAATATGTGTGTAGTTAAATATGGAGACATTTATTTTTAGAGAATTGGCTCATGGGAATAAGGAGATGGTTTAATTAATAAAGTCCCACTTTACAAGCATGAGGAACAGAGTTCAGTCCCTAGAACCTGGGGAACAGAAACTTGGGGTGCTTGCTTGTAATCCCCATGCTGGGGAAACAGACACGGGAGGATTTATGGGATTCACTGGCTAATAAGCTCTAGTCCAATGAAAGACTGTCTCTAAGGAGATGCATAGGTTTTCTGAGGATGACATTTGAGGTTGTCCTCTGGTGCCATGTATTTATCTGGCACTCCAATAAACCGTAAACTACTTCAGAAGTTCAAGGATTCTGAGTTTGTTGCACTATTACAAAACTCTAAACTGGTCATCAAAGGTGGAGCCACACCTGTAGACTCTAATTCAGTGATAGAAGGTACAGGTAACACTGTTATGAGTTTTCAGAGTTCCAAGAAGGAGAAGTAATAGTTAGGCCTCTATGGCATCCACTGCATGGCCTGATCTATGTTCCCAATCTAAGGGAAAAGTCTAGGAGGGTAGCAAGGCTCCAGTGGGGATGCTGTGCTGACCCGTAGCTTAGCAACAGACTGGGAAACAACAGAACTGAGACCTGAGTAGCACAGCAGTTCACGGCACAGACATTTTGTATCTTGATATTTTTTTAAAAAATATTTATTTATTTATTTTGTATATAGTATTCATTCATGCTTGCAGGCCAGAAGAGGGCACCAGATCTCATTACAGACAGTTGTGAGCCACCATGTGGTTGCTGGGAATTGAACTCAGGACCCTTAGACGAGCAGGTGGTGCTCTTAACCATTGAGCCAACTCCCTAGCCCTTTTTTTGGTTTTTTTGGGACAGGGTTTCTCTGTGGCTTTGGAGCCTGTCCTGGAACTAGCTCTTGTAGACCAGGCTGGCCTTGAACTCACAGATATCCACCTGCCTCTGCCTCCTAAGTGCTGGGATTAAAGGTGTGTACCACCACCGCCCGGTGTATCTTGATATTCTTTAGAACAATGGATGGCAGTTTTATATATAAACCATGGTCATGGTAATAGAAATGAACACTCATATCCATTTAAGCAATCACGGACCTTTCTTGAGTCAATCTGTTGTCAGCATACTTGTCTGATTTTGTTGATGTCATCACGACTTTGTAGAACACACAGTCTCTCATACATATATACACATATCGTAGTGAATCACAAACAAGATCACGTACAATTTGCTTTTGTGTAAGGAAGATGCAATTTATTTCAACAATGCACAATCACTTAAAGGTGTGTTGTGTATTTCTTAGGGTTCACGTTCCTTCTTGGCTTCTCTAGGGTCGTGGACTATAGGCTTGTTATCTTTTACTTTTAGCATCCATCTTTCTGGGTCTGGGTTACCTCACTCAGGATGTTATTTTCCAGTTCCATCCATTTGCATGCAAATTTCAAGTTGTCATTATTTTTTTACTGCTGAGTAGTATACTTTATTGTGTAAATGTGTAACATTATCTTTATCCATTCTTCAGTTAAGGGGCATCTAGGTTGTTTCCATGTTCTGACTACTACAAATAATGCTGCTATGAACATAGTTCAACAAATGCTATTGTAGTATGATTAAGCATAGTTTGGGTATATATGCACAAGAGTGGTATTGGTGGGTCCTGAGGTAGGCTGATTGCAAATTTTCTGAGAAACTGCCATACTGATTTCCAGAGAGGTGCATTCCCACCAGCAATGGAGGAGTGTTCCCCTTACTCCACATCCTGTCCAGTATAAGCTATTATTGGTATTTTTGATCTTAGCCATTCTGACTGGTATAAGCTGGTATCTCAAAGTTGTTTTAGTTTGCATTTCCCTTATGGTTAAGGATGTTGAACATTTTGTTAAGTGTCTTTAGGCCATTTGAGATTCTTTTGCTGAGGATTTTTTGTTTAGATGTGTACCCCCATTTTTAAATTGAATTATTTGAAATTTTTATGTCTAACTTCTTGAGGTCTTTATAGGGAAATAGAAAAGATCTTCTGACAAATTTAGGAGCATGGGGGTTGGAGAAAAGGGAGGGTGGAAGAGAATGAGCAGGGGAAAAGATAGGGGAGAGGAGAACTTGAGGGAATGGAATAGTGGAGATGGAAGAAGGACAGAGAAGAGAGAAAGGAAGGAGACTGAGGCTAGCAAGAAACTTGGCACTAGAGAAATTCCCAGGAATCCACAAGGATGAACCCAGCTAAGACTCTAAGAAATAGTGGAGAGGGGGCCCGAATTGGTATTGCCCTGTAGTCAGACTAATGAATATCTTAAATGTCACTATAGAACCTTCATGGAGCAACTAATGGAAACAGAGGCAGAGACCTGCAGCAGAGCACTGGGATGAGCTCCAAATTCCAGTTGAAGATTAGGAGGAATGAGAATATGAGCAAAGAGGTCAGGACCATGATGGAGACACCCACTGAAACAGTCTACCTGACCTAATGGGAGCTTACCAACTCCAGTCGGACAGGGAAGGAACCAGCATAGGATCAAACTAGATCCTCTGAATGTGGTTGACAGTTGTATGGCTGGGGTAGACTGCGGGACCACTGGCAGTGGCTCTGGGATTTATCCTTACTGCTTGTACTGGCTTTTAGAACCCATTCTCTCTGGATGGATACCTTGCTCAGCCTAGATATAGTAGGGCCTTGGTCCCTCCTCAAAGCAATGTGCCTTGCCCTCTTTGAGAGGTGGATGGGGGTGGGGTGGGGGAGAAGCTGGAAGGAATGAGAGGAGAAGAGGAAGTGGGAACTGGGATATATAATGAAAAAGGATAGTTTGTTTTTGTAAAAAATAAAATTTAAAAAAAAGATCATTAAATGTCGAAACAAAAGGTATGTTGTGTAGGTGTTCATTGGTGACTTGAGACTAAACAGGAAGTGATGTAAATTATACTTATTACACTGTTGGGAGCGAAATAAATTAAATCCAAACAGCCCAGGGACAAAATACAAGCAATCCATTGTGTTGAAGAAAACTCTGCCACTTTGGTGGGAAGACAAGGAACTATGACTGTGAAAACTCTCAGTGGCCAGTGAGGACTGAAATAATTTTTCAGTGATATACCCTTTTTCTGGTACTGAATATGTAGATGCATGTGTATATGCATATCTACTTACATATATGTTCACTACCAGAAAAATATGTATATGTGTATATATAAATCATACAATATCAACATATATTCACTACATACACTGAACACACACACTTGTGTGTATTAAATCCCCAAGGATTTCTAGCTGTAAGTGCCTTCTCTGCTTGTTTCCTAGTCATCCAACTGGAGTTCCGAATGAACAAGGAAGCCATCAGCATTTAGGTTAAAAATCACAGGTGTGTCCAGACAGCCTGAGTCCAGCTGAGGCCTGAGGAAGTTACAGAATTTTCCATCTCCCCTGTAATCTCAGTCATTGAAAAGTCCAGGAATCACCAGCCTAAAGAAATCTCCACACATAGATTACCTGGAGAGATAACATCTCCTGATGTGTTCGGGGAAGACTTGTCTCCACGTCAAGGGAGGGGCTGAAGCACAAGCGAAAACTAAAGCTAGAGAGATGGTTTTGCTGTTTGTATAGCCTGAAGAGAATTTTCTCTGGCTGAAAATTAATCCCAAAATATATAAATCTAATATTCAGCTTTCTATTTTATTAACAGACTATACCCAAAAATGAAGTGGCCCAAATGGATTAGGGTCAGCTTCGCAAGTCCTTCCACTCTGCACAAAGAGCCCAAAAGATGGGGTTTGTCCTTTACTGGTCTGTCTTACAGGGTCGTTTCTAAAAACACCACCACTAAAGGTATTGCCAAAAGAATTTAGCAAAACCAGCAGACTGTTTGTATAGCTGGAAAGATGGCTACAATAACTGAGTACTCTTCTGCAAAAACGCTGTTTTTCTGTACCTATACGATGGCTCACAACCATCTGTATCCAGGGGATCTGACGCTTTCTTTTGATCTTCATGGGCACGCAGGTGGTGCACATACGTGAATGAACACAAAACACTCAGACACACAAATTAAAATAAATAATACATTTTTTTCTTTTAAGTCAGACTGATTGGGACCATAGAGATGGCTCAGCAGGTGAAAACGTTTGCAGCACCTGCCCGGCAATGTAAGTGCAATTACCAGAAGTCACATAAAGGCAACTGGGGAGAAGAGATGTCATAGAGTTGTCCTCTTACCTTCATGTGCTCACATACACATAACACACCTGCCAACACCCATAGACAGACAGACAGACACACCACAACACACACACACACACACACACACACACACACACACTCACTATTAAAGTTCAACTGGTTACTGCATCAGATTTTAAGAACCATGTACTGTTAGTGATTTGTAAGACTGGTGTGTAACTCCCAGAAAAACACCTAGAAGCTTTCAGTGGTAGAGAAAGAGGCTTTTCGAGGCCTCTTCAGCAATGTTTAGATGGGGTGAACTTGAGAAAGTCACGCAGTGGTGAGCCAGGTTCTGCACAGGGTGAAAGAGGTGGAGAGGGGACAGCTTGCAGGCTCTGCCCACTTCCTTGGTTTGTAATAGAACAATGTCCCAGAACTCACCATCCTTTCCAGAAAGCATTTGAGGCAGTGATAGAAGGATCCAAAATCTCTCTGGAGCTCTGATTTTTTTTTTCTTTGCTGAGTATGATGGCTATTTTGATTGGCTTCTTTTGTAGGGGAATAATCAAAGTTCTGTACTGAATGTTTCCTGATCACCGTTTTTCCTGATTCTCTCACTCCTACTTCCCATCTTTTCTACCTTCCCTGATGGCTAAGGAAACTGATCCTACAACCAGACTAACTAGAAATGCTGCTTAAACTGAGCTCCTCACATTTTAATCTCCATTTCATATCTATTAGAATATGGCTAGAATATAATTCAAGATTTTTTGGAATAAACAAAAAGTATTGAGGGTGCTATTAGGTATGGTTTATAGTCACTTGCTTTATAGAACATATTTCTCTAGATATTCAAGGGAAGCACACTAAGTCATAAGAAACAGACTTTTTTCATGAGTTTGTTTTAGCAATTATTTAAGGATAGTCTACTTATTAATGTTCTTATTTTCAAACCCCTCAACAATCCAGTTTTCTCAAAAATATAAAGTGATCAGGTACTCTTGGCATGTTCCATATATTTATGACGTACAAAGTCTGAAGAAATTTGTAGCTCATGGGATTCAATTTTGATCTCTCAGAGATGCGTCTTTGTATCACACGATATTTCTGGACCAGCTTTGAATTTGCTAATCATTAAAATACTAGGAATTTCTTTTTAGGTGATCATTGTTTGCAAAATAAAACTCTCATTCTTTTTATAACACAGATTCTATCTTATCCTGGGTTTCAATTTACTATATGCAAGCAGCAAAACTTTTTCCAACAAAGGTTTAATTAGAATGGTTAATAGCTATGATTTCCAAAGTGCCTGAGTCAGCCTTAGTAATAATTAGGGAGTCTTGTTCCATACAAAATGCTTTATTTAACCTTCATGCCTTCATTCAGATAATTATACAAATGCATACAGATAAAGGTTTAAACTCTATTTCAGTTCACAGCTCAATTCATTGGAAAGTTGAATACAGAAAAGCAATGCACCAACAGAATATGTCTGAGACACCATTGAAAACAATAACACTTGTTCATTTAAATCTCTGAGAATAGAATGGAATACTCTTCTGAGAGAACCTCATTAGGAGAGTCTCCCTTTTCATTATCATAGGGCAAAAAAAAATCACCATTTTACAGTAAAAGAAAAAGCTCTGAGTATATTTACAATACATACACTATACATAAATACAAGAACAACACTTACATAATATTAATAAACTCATAACAGGAGCTGCCTAAACACTACAGAGTATATAAATGCAGTGGAAACTATTAGGAAATTAGATATTTAAGCTGAGGAAATAAATTCATTTGCCATTAAAATTCAGAACAGAAAAGCCAAACAAAGATGTAAGAACTCAACACATTTGCTTGCCAGCATCATTGGGGGATTTCATCCGTCAATGTAGGCTCTCCTCCGGGCAGTCTTAGCTCTTTGGGTCATATGCCCAAGAGTTTTGTTGTAAGATTAGATCCATAAAATGAATCAGAAGCAGCCCAGCCATTCACTTTGCTGTGCAGAGGCTTCTAGCCTTAGACTAACCACTTCTCAAACTAAAGGACATTTTTGTATCTTTACACAGAATGATCTTGTGATCCAACGACCATGTGTGATGATCTAAGTGTTGAGAAGAAGCAAAGAGATGCCTGCTTGATTTGGCCAAAGATGATGTTTTCTTTGTTCTCATATGTTTTTCAGATATGACTGGGAGATTTACTCAAAGGAATATGACGTCTGCGCTGACTGACCCTCTCCACCAAGAGAAATGTCTAGACTACTCCTAATTATAACTAAGTCATTTTAAGTGGCAGGTGGGTAGCGTCGAGGTGGTCTGTTCTCACCGTTTCACAACACAGACAGTGCCTAGTACATCCTTCTATGGACAAACATGAATGTGCTGGTTTCTCTTTGTAAAAAGTGACCATGATACACATAATTGCATTCTGAGGCAGGATGACATCATACGTAAGACAATGTTTTCAAGCTGGTTTTGTTAAGGAGTTATCTCACATCCATCCAGAGTTGGTTGGCCATGTGATGCAATGTGTCCCACATAGACATGAACAAAACAATACAATAACCATACCACCCCATGAAGGGAAGACAGTGGTTTTCAGAAATGAGCCTTCAAACACAACAAATTGTACACAGACAAGTTGATAGAAAGAGCCTTGTATGTAGGCACCAGTGCCCAGTTCAGTAATACCCAGAATGTAATACTCTGAGGAACAAAATATACTCTATAGTCTGGATATAACACAGAACTCTAGAGAAAGCTAGAAAAGTGAGTCACGGGAAAATCATGTTCTTTTTTTTTTTGTTGTTGTTGTTGTAATTTTAGATAATGAAATGAGCAGAAAAGAAAGATGTCAAAATATCCCTAAAATAACTTAGTTTTTGATTGACTGGACATTTTCACTTGTAGAATTGGAGCTGAATTTTCTCCTATAAACCCTCACTTCTCAACAAAAATTAATCTCTGTCAAAGTTAGGGACGGCTAACTTGCTTTTGAAAAAGAATCATTCACAACAGGAGTCACTGAAACACTTCACATTTCTGGAGATGAAATGCAGGGGGAAAAAAAAGGTTATTGATGTGCTCGTTCCCACTATTCATTTCTTGTCAACCCACTTAGAGTGGTGGCATTGTCATCTGAGAAATAACTGTTGTTGAAACTCAATTAAGTGACAGGAGTCTAAGTCTACAGGAGATGGGAGACAGAGACACTTGCTTTCAGCATGGGAGAGAAGTGGCTTATGCAGCTTTTATCTCTTCCCCCAGCCAACTACCAGGGAGAACGATCATAATTCAGGAGGTTCATTTTCAGAAACTGAAACACTCTGAGAAATGGCATTCTTAATGTTTCAAAGTCCATTAGCGCTGCCATGAATCAATACTGTCAGAGGCTTTCTTCTACGCCGAAAGGGAAGGGTTTCACGTCTCTGACGTTAGGCAGCTCTCCACATAAGACTCAAACTAATACTATATGCAAATTACTTAAGAGACTATTTAAAACATCCCAAGACAGTGGTGTTATGTGAGACCCCTGGAAAGGAACTGTCCACTGACATCAACACCCACCCTATGGACACCTGTTAGGAAGTACCTCTACAGAGGGAGGGTTTTAGATATAGCCTTGCATGGGTTATCACAGGTCTGTGTTAGGAAAAAGAATTACCACACGTACAAAGAAATATGAAAATTGAGAAAAACTACCTGGGACTAAATTATAGTAATAAGTAAGAAAGGTTTCAAAGATCTTGGGAGCTCTGGGCAAACATTTGGGAGAAACCAACATAGGGAGGTCTCTGGTTCAATGTTTGTCTAGAATTACTGGCCATCAGTGAGTTTCCAGGAAGGGACGGTTTTCAAATCCTCTGTACCATTGTCAGTTCATGTGCTAGATCATATTCCTACAGGGTTCTCCTGACAAAACCGCGTTAGAGACTGGGAACATGGCAGCCAGGACAAGGGAACAAAGCTGTGCGCTATAGTACAGGTATAAGACAGGCTGCCGAACCAGGTGGCTTTGCAGTCCCACTCTGCCCTCCTGACTTCTGTGCCCCTGGACATCTCAGCCATTCTCGTTGTGCCTTGGTTTCCCGTCCATGAAGGAGAGACCAGCTGTACAGACTGGAGGGACCGTGTTAAAATCCCCAGTGCAGCCCTCAGCGTGAGCTCTGGCCCTCCCAGGGTACTTCAGCACATGGGGAGGAGGAAGTCAGAACGTTTGATGTCTGTGTGACCAGGGAAGAGAGGAGCTGTGCTACTATCCCTCTCCCTCTCGACACATGTGTTCTCATCCCTCTTCTCTGAAACAGAGGAGGGTGAAGAGCGCATGGTCTTCTTGACCTGAGGTTGCGGCCTAGGTTGCTGTCCACTGCGGTACCACACTGTCTAAAGCCTGAAGGCTTATTCCCAGCCATACATTGAGAACCATTATTACTGAGTGTTTGGCTCTAGTACAGCTTCGCTGCTAGCCTCGACAGCTTGTCTGGGCGAATGCATGCTCTGAGATAGCAGGGCTGAGAATACACTGAGTTCGGGTCTACGCACAGTCTTATTGTCTGTCTCTACCTATGAGCCATAAAGCAATTTGAGGAAAAAAAAAACTTGTGAACTTCGGAATGTACACAATGAGGTAACTGTCAGGATTAAGTAAATAACTGTCTCAAGGCCTTTGCAAGCATCACAAGACTTTTTGGGGGGGGGGAGTAATTTGTCAGTGTTGACTGCCATATGCTCCTTGACGATACCAGGATTTTTTAGGTGAAAAGAGAATGGAGCTCAAAAGATGGACTCGCACACTGATAAAGGTGGGTGACGAAGACAAAAGTCTCTCGCTGTTTCACGCTAAGGGCATCAGTGCTGTTAACTGCGCAAGTCCTTCCGAGCTGTACACGCCCTGTTATAGATTTGAGGTACACTTTTTCTGAACACTGTAATTGTTCTACATTGTCATGTACACTGGAGATAACTTTATTTCCCTTATTCACCCGATCGTCTTCAAGTAAGACAAATAAAATTAAGAGATACTAATTGCAAATAAGGTTAGTTATACTTCAAAGTGATGAAAGCCCTTTTTTTTCTGTGGGTTTGTGGGAAGAGATCTAATTTACTATGTGCATATATTTACTCTGTGTGTGCTCGAACCGTGCGGGAAAAACTCGGTATGATGAAGAGTTATTGCTGTGTGAAAGTGTAGGATTATCTCATTGGTCATATTCATTGACAGGCACTTTCAGCATTTAATTCATTTCTGAAAAAAAAGAGGGGGGGCATTAACTTTTTCCTATTGCCACTACAGAGTCTTTCAATATGTGGCTGTACCCATACACTTAACCTCATTAACATGTTCCTACATCAGAAAGCGACCCCTCTGGAACGTAAACAAGAATAAACACCTGATTTTATTTTTTTTCAATTGAGAACCACTTTGCTGAGAAGGATAACTGAGAGGAGAGAATGATCGCTAGAGGATTTTTCTAGAACAAGCACATCTCCATTTTTCCCTTTTCCAGAAAAGACAAGTGTGAAGAAACAACCTCATCTGAGTGTTAAACCATTCTGGCTAAGCCATGACAAGCGGCCACTCTGTTCTGACCAAGCACCAAGAGGGACCATTTCCGGTGGCAGCATCACCAACTGTGAGTACCATCCACACACAAGGCATAGCTGAATAAGTGGTTTTTTTTTTTTATTGTGATGAAAACTAGAAGCTTTCCCCCAACATATGTCATCAAACTATTTACAACCTCTGTAAAATTGGCGTGTTTGAAAATACTTTGTCCACTATCACATATGTTACGAATACAGCAAAATAGCTTCACTCTATCTTTTAAAGATGCGGTACCCTTCCATTTAATTTTCTTATGAAAATCTGAATTGCTATTGCAATTGCTCAGTATTTAGCATATTTAAAATACCAATGGGCATGGTTTGCTAAACAGACATTACTCTATAATGAAATTGTGAAAAATATAGCATTTCGAATTTGTATATACATTTCTTAACTATAAAATGCAGGCAAAGTTACATAGTAGTATAAGCTGATTCTCTAGTCAGGTAATAACTTACATTTCTACACCATATGGGTTATTACAAAGTATTTCTTTCACAAAAGTTCTTTGTTGATATTTAGTGGCCTGCCGGCTACTGCATGTACAGGTGTATGCAACACAGGTGCATGTGTTGGGGGCGTCTGTCCAGGTAAGTGAAAGGCAGTGTGGGAACAAGTAGAAATGTGATGTGGAAGACATGACCGGTCAAATCTCTTCCCGAGACTAAACCAAGACCGGTCGTTCCTTCTGCGGGCTCTCCACCCTCAGAGCATGTCAAGGAAGAGATTTGGCTGATGGCATTCATTGATGTGACAAACTTAATGAGAATGGGGTATGAACTATGAGTATTAAGGCTTCCTGGGCCTACGGTGGTTCATCGACATTCGTTCACATTCGATCCTTTCTAGACTGCATGGGTGCTGGTATTGCCACTGCTTCAGTTCTGTGACTTCTCAATATAAAAGGGGCACGGCGGCCTTGGGACAACCTCTCAGAGACTTTTCTAGGCAGTCACAAGAAGAAAACAGAGGCATAGTAACACTACTGAAGGCCTCACCTCACCAGATTTATTCAATTGCAGCTTTGGTACACATAATAAAGTACAGACTAAGGAATACTGCATCTTTACCCATATACATGTTATCATTCTAATGAGCTGATCT
This sequence comes from Dicrostonyx torquatus, assembly GCA_028555095.1. NCBI lineage: Eukaryota > Metazoa > Chordata > Mammalia > Rodentia > Cricetidae > Dicrostonyx > Dicrostonyx torquatus. The sequence continues at coordinate 3,648,485 of JAQHUG010000036.1, forward strand.
CAAAGTGCAGACTTACATTTCCATTCAGACACAATGGGCAATTTGAAGGTAGACAATTTGTATAAAAATGAACACAGTCTTTGCATGAGCTATTTCCAATTTCCCTCCCGACGAACGTAGCTTTTCTAATCACCTAGAACTTCCAGTTGTAAACAGTGAAGTATTTTGAAAGACCCCGCCCCTAACTCATCTTCCTCTGTCCCATCCAAACTTTAAAGTGATATTTAAAAGTGCTCATTTTAGTCATGTAACTGACCCTCAACGATTTGAAAACAAAAACCGTACACGCTTTGTAAAGGCAGTAGTATAATTTCCATGGCAAAGCCATCAGGAACCTCTTTCTAAATGCCATAAAAGAAGTTAAAACCAAGCAGTGTCCAAAGCAATTGACAGCAGGAGGCTGGAGCTGAATGAGAAGTTCCTCTCTGAACAACTGAAGGTTGGAATATAACGGACTGTCTGTAAACCCTCAGGTTGCCCAACTCCCTGTCATTAGTCTCCACATTGCAGGGAGACAGTCATTCCTTCCTGCTGGGTCACCAGGCATTACCAACCCCACGAGCTCCCTCGCTGCCCCCTGAACCACTTCAAATCGCTCTGCTTAGGGAACACCCAGAAGTCCTTCGGGGATTCTTTCCCTTTTCCGATAGTTTCTCATATACTGTGCTTTTCAAGAAGCTAGATATGCACATAAAACGCCTGGAGGCTTCTCTGTGCCTAAGGATATCAGATTTCCTTCAGTCCCAAACCACCTGCCTTTATACGGGAAACACATCCAGGAAGTTCGCCAAGGAGGACTGGTTACATCCCCTAGATGAGCTCCAAGTGAGTTTCAGTTCTTGGGCCAGATCAGAGACGTGTTCACTTGTGCTTAGATCCTTTCTAAAGCCATCGCTGTGTCAAAAGGAGGGGGATGCTGTAACGATGGCAGATTTCACCAATGATTTTACCATCTCAGTAATGCTTCCCACTTCTAGGGAGTGAGTGGGGGAAGCTTGCTTCCCCTAAGTCTTCCCTAAGCGGTTAGGTGCAACTCCTTTCGTTCTGTGCTAAATTTAAATCAAGATGTCACTCAGGAAGCTTCCCCTGCCTGTCAGTTCACTGAATTCTACCTGTAAAACTTGCAAGACGTCTCTCAGTGGGAAAAGGCTCGGCTCTGATGAGAGCAGACAGAAGGAAGCCAATCTATCCTTTATTTGAGTGAGTCCCCTATACCTGCCAACTACTCTGGGGCCAGCGCCTCGGGACATCATGGTTGCTTGCTACAGTCTGAGTTCTTTGCACTGGTCAGTTACTAATGCTGGCATGCATCAAGAAGCCTGTTTTTATTCTGAATGATAACAGGCAATGAGAAGTAAGAAGTGCATACAGTACAGATTAAAAAAAAATGTTTCAGTGGTTAAAAAAAAAATCCCACTGGCTGGTGGGTACCAGCCTGTGTAGCTGAGACTATTTATCAATAGAACTGCAGCCCTTGTTAGAGGGAAATTGCCTGATGGGTTCTTCAGACCTGGCAGAAAATATAGAGCACATATTTTTGAAGCCAGGACTTGATCTGTATGTAAATCATAATACTTTTGCCTGAACGTTTATTAAAATTCCTTTAAAAGTGCTCCAACCCAAGCCGTCCTTCTAGTAGTGTTTATAGTTCTTGCTTTGTCAGAATACAATTACCCAAATTAGAAACGGATACTATAAAGGATAACTGTCACCAGACATTCTTCCAGAATGTGCAGACATTTAAAAATGAGCTAGGAATATTATGTGGTTAATTTGTGCAATTTCCCAAATCAAGCATCTGTCACTGAAATATATTGCAAAGGTCTTTGCTGGAGACCTTTATGGTTAAGCTTTAAAAAAAAAAATCTTAACAACAAAAATCTCACCAAGCCCGACTGCCACACAAAGCTGGGAAAACAACAGCTTTTAGTGGGGACAAAAATAGGATACTATATTGGAAAGAGTGCTTGTTAGGGGTATATTGCTTTTTCTGTATATTTTCTTAGATACAAAGGCTCTTCATTGGAGGGGGACAATGGAACCGGACTTTCTCGTCCTTCTCCCAGGATAAGCAGGTCATCTGTCCCTGTGGATGCCAATGGGGGAACATGGGGATTCTGGGCCAGTTTAGAAAGTGAACCATGTAGAGAAGAATCCACGGAAGAGTCGGAATCTTGGCTCTCCGGGTTGAAGAAGCAGCACCAAGGTGGGCTTCCACGGGACCCTCTTTCCAAGGACTCATGCCCAAGCCGATCAGCCCCACTGTCTGCCTAGCTCGTCACCAAAGAAACGTTGCCAAACGAAACGGAGAGCACAATCTTGTGGTGCGCGAGCAAGTAGGACGACAAAGAGCAGAAAGATGACCTCAGTGCTGTCACTAGGGCCTCTGAATGGAGCCAAGACACCTGAAAATGCTGGGGTGTTTTTACAATCCCTTTAGCAAGTATGAAAACTGGTAACGTGAGTCCTCAGTGGAGCGATTGTAGGAGAGTCCTTCTATTCATTATTGCTTCGCTCCTCCAGAGGAGCGTTATTTCCACCTCTGCTTTGTCTTGTTTTCATGCGCACTGACTTTGCATGGGCAGCCCCACCTCTTCCCTTGGTGCCGGTGTGTCTAAGAAAGCTCCCCTCCCCCTTGATTCCTTGTAATGGAACACGAAGGGCAGGGAGGGATGATGCCTAGGTGACAGAATTTGAAGTGGGGCAGTCAGTCATTATTATTATGACTATTGTTGTTATCGTTTTGTTTTAGACAGGCTCTTCCTATTCAACTACAGAACGCCTCTGCCAGTCCATGCCAGGGCAGAGCAGGACTAGCCTTTGAGAGACTGCTCTGCCCCTCTGCTGGAACGGATGAACAAAACATGATCGAAACAGAACAAAAACGAGCAACGACAAACAAATGAATAGACTCAAGGTTGGGTCTCTTCGGGAGATGGCATGAAGACAAGGTGTGAGTGCTATCTAGGTCCGCCATGACTCGCATAGAGAGCTACTTCTGTGTGCCTTCTTTTGGGGTAACAGAGCTTCCCCAACAGTCCCTTCCTTTCTAGTTTATGCTGCTTGCTGGTAACAGACTGGATGCGTGTTCTGGCTTACTGAGATAGGAACTGAAAGTTTTGTCTGAAGGGTTTGGGGGGTGAGGGAAGTGCCATGGAAGAATCCTCTGAACTGAGGTCTTCTCTAACATCGATTTGCGGTAGATGACCTTTAAGGGACTGATAGCCGAGTGTCTGGCCAGCTCGGGAAATGTACAAGCTACAAACATCTTTCCGACGGCAGAGGACAGAGCATGAGAAAACACTGCTTGTCTCTTCAGGACCTGAGGCGCTGAACCCCCAGGCCAGTGTGCTTGCAGCAGCTCTCCCGTGGGGTGATCATGATGGGGGGGGTTACCTTCAGGCTGAAAGGAGAAGGGTTCCTTCTTGTTCCTGCTCCGGTTTCAGGCACCGTGGGACGGCGGTGCTGTTGACGTTAACACTGTAGAGGGGGCTCAGCCCTGCTGAGTTAGTCGCTCTTTAAGAGATCCAGCCCTCATGCCCAGCTGGACGACGGGAGCCTTCCTCACACCAGCATGTGCCTCCTCCGGTGCAGGGCCAGGTGGTCTGACCTCGAGAAGCTGCGATCACAGTCCGCACACTTGAATGGCTTCACTCCCGTGTGTTTGCGGTAATGCCTGGTCAGTTCATCCGAGCGGGCAAACTTCCAGGTGCAGCCTTCCCACGTGCATTTGTAGGGCTTCTCTCCTGGAAGAAACAAAGACACACAAGCTTTGGGGCCCCATCCTTTTTCTGTACCGACCCAGCCAGCTCTGAATGCTGGGAAAGCGTTGTTAATGGGTGTTCTATTTGGCAGGTATCTGTGAGTAAACCTACCATCCCACCAGGGGCTTTGGGGACTGAGAGGTGAGTTTCAATTTCCTGCTGTGACACCAGGGAAGACATCAGCTAACCTTTGGATGCGTGGCTGAGGAGCGGTATTATAGGCATAAACGGAAAGGAGTGACCTGCTCTTCACACTGGTGGGCCAAAGGGGAGAATTAACACCCCACAGAGTCTGAGTCGGCTCTGTGGCTGGAAATCAGAAACAACAGTAAAGGGTACTTAGCTCCATTTTAATAGGCCCCCTTCCCTTTAGGATATGCATCACTTCAATGCTATAAGACTGTATGGGACATGGAGTCCATTTAGCTATCGTTCAAGGTATCCAATTCACTTCATTACAGGTTTAACAACCCATTCATTAGACATACGTTCTTCACGAACATCTACATTTTGTTTGTCCCTTGGGAAGAAATCTTAGATAGACTAGCAGTGCCAAAGTGAGTGTGTTTTTCAAGACTAGGGAACCAAATTGAGCCTGAGGAACCCCGAAGTTGGACTGAGTGCTGAAAGTCCTTGTAAAAAGTCTGAAGACGTGTGTAACTTGACCAGGCCCTCCAGTCTCCTTGTAAGGACAGTAAAATATCCAAAGCCTGTGCTGGGAAGAGATAGGCCTATCCATTGTCCAAATGGGCTCCCAGCGGGGAGCGGGACAATAGCTGACCCAGGTGCACTGTTTTCCTAGCTTGCTTCCAAATGGAAGCCCTGTCCCCGTGCAACCCGGCAAAACTGATCTCTTGTGTCCCATCTGTCCAATGGGAGCCTCTAATGACGGCAGGTTAGGCAGCTCATGCTAACCCCGTGCATGAAGCTGGAAGGCATCCCCCACTCCATGGGAGAGAAACTGTCCAGTGTAGCCCGGTAAATTACTCAAGGCTCCAGGGAAGAAAATGTCCCTGGGCCTGAATCCAGTACCTTTCACTATGCTCCAGAGGAAAGGATAAACTTCATTACGTCCTCAGACCCTGCTAGTTCTTCTTTGTTTGGCACTCTCTATCTAGCTAAATCCTATTTCAGTTACATCACTAACACAATACACCACAAAGATCTCACCTTGATGCCCGTCTCCTCTACCCCTAGAGCTTAGGTTAGGTCCCAAACAAATCCAGCTGTTAAGTTAGTGTTGAGTCTTAGGATCGAGTGGTTCAGTCCCCTGGAATCTAGAAATGATGAGGCACTAGTTGTGACCGCAGGAAGCACCAGGATATTCTAAAAGTACCCGTTTGAGTGAAAGCATACTGACTGTGTTGACAGCTTTTGTACTGACAAAAAAAACCCTCAACTTCGAATTCTTTCCAGTTGTTCCAAGAAGACAGCACATGTACTTGCAGAGAAGCGAAGCAAGCACAAACCAGGGAAGTGTCTAACATACGAAGGTCGAAGATCTGTAATCGAATATATTCCTGACAATGAGTAGCATGTATTTACATGTAGAATACTGCTCAAGTTTTTTTTTCATTTTTATTTCTGTATGAGTTCTAGCAGTTAGCACAATATACACACATATATTTGCCCCAATGTTCTTCTGCCTTTGCTACCCTGAGTTGGTTGGTTGTCACCAAGAGACATCTCCTAGCAGTGGTTTATGCTATGAAGAAATCGCCCAGAAAGGAAGTGTAGAAGCTGAGGTAGGAAGGAGAAAGGGTATTCTTCCCCCATCCCCATATTATTGAAAATAGCTTTCTTTCTAACATAATATATTTATGGCTTTCCATCCCTATACTCCTCCCAAATCTTCCTCACCTCTCCTCCCATCCAGATCCACCCCCCCTTTCTGTCTGGGATGATAAAATAAAGTTAGGTACAACAAAAACTAACACAGTGGAATAAGACAAAACAAACCAACAATGGGGGGGGCAAGAAAAGACACAAGAAACAAAGCCACAGAGATCCATTCATTACAAGTACTGATCTGGAAGCCGTAATAGATACGCAAAGGACCTATATGATAAAAAGAAAGAAAAAATGTAAATGAATTAAAAAATAAGATAAAACTTAATAACAAAAGAAAGAAAAAGCTCTGACATGTCACTAGGAAACAAAGAACCTCCGAAGATGCTGATGCGTTCACTCTGTTGGCAGTCTTCTGCTAGGCATTCTAATTTATCTCCCCAGCGAGACTCCCCTGGAGTAAACCACGTACGAATAAAAATTGGTTATCAATTGTAGATAGAGTCCGTGTCAGGGGCCATTTGCCCACTTCTCCTTTCAGCTCCCTGCACCATCTAGTGCAGATCCTTGCTGGCCCTGTGCGTTTGCCTCAGTCCCTGTGAGTTCACGTGCATACTGGTACTGCTGTGCTTAGAAGGCCTTGTCTCCTCCATGTCCTCCCTCCCTCCCCTCTGGCTCTTTTGGCCTCTTCTTCAGCAGTGTTCCCTAAGGCCTGAGGAGGAGAGGGCAATTTTTGATAGAGACATTCCATCGACGACTGAGTGTTCCAAGGTGTCTCTCTTTCTGAGTAGTGTCTGGCTGTGGGGCTCTGTATTTGTTCCCATCTGCTGCAGGAGGAAGCCTCTCTGAAATTATGAGTATAGCAGAATGTCATTATTTTGCTACATTGTTTTTTATTTAGAACATTAGTATTTGCTTTGGGGCTATCCATCTCAGGTTTGGGGTCCATTTGGTGGAGTGGGCCTTACAGCAAATCAAATATTGACTGCTTACTCTCCTAAAGTTTGTGCCCACTTTGCATGAGTGTATCTTTCAGGCAGTACGCTGTTGTCAATCAAAGCATTTGTGGCTGACTTGTTTACACCTCTCCTAGGCTGACTGAAGCGTACCTTCCTTCCCATACCAAAGACACTAGCACAAAGGGGTGAAGGCCTATGTAGTTATGAGCTTGACTTCTCTGTGTCTAATAGTTTGTGGAGGTGTTGTCTTCAGCAATGAGGCCTTGATGTCAGTTTGGGGAGAGCAACTTATAGTCTTGGCAACAGTTTAGGTTGTTTGGGGGTTGGTTCTCATAAAGATCCTTTGGACAACAACCCTATTAGATGTAAGCCAACCCCATTGTTGGAAGCTACACTTGAGGACAACAGATGTCTAATTGGGGCTCTGTCTCCCCTATTGTTTGGCCATCTAGGTCGCTGTCTTATATGTATGCATTTTACAAAGTTTTACTGTACTATATTTCATACTACCTACCCCTCAAGTGGCCCTTAGCTTTTCCCTCCCTCAACCCCTTTCTTCCTGCTACTCCCTCGATTCTCTTGTTCCAGTCCTTCCCCATACATCTATAACTATCTATTTTATTTCTTTCTTAGAAAGATCTAAGTGTCCCTCCAGTCACTTAGTCTACACCTAACCTCGGAGAGTCTATGGATTATAGCTTGGTTATCATTGACTTAGCAGCTAATAGTCACATATAACCTTATTTGTTTTTCTAGATCTATGTTACCTCACTCAGAATGTGTTTTTTTTTCCAGTTCCACCCATTTAGCGGCAAAGTGCACAGTTTCATTTTTAATGGCTGAATAATAGTCTACATAAATGTTTGAAGTTTCTTTACCCATTCATCTGCTGAGACTGTTTCCAACTTCTAGCTATTATGAATAGAAGAGCAATGAACATATGTGAGCAGCTGTGTCTGTGACAAGATAAAACATCCCTTGGGTGTATGTCCAGGAGTGGTATAGCTGGATCTGGAGACGGTGCATGAGAATTGTCTGTATTCTGTCAATCATGTTTTAAATAAACACTGATTGGCCAGGCAGGAAGTATAGGCAGGTCAACCAGACAGGAAGTAGAGGCAGGGTGATGAGAATGGCTGGGAAGAAGGAAGCTCTTCCTCCACTCCTGCCCAGACCACTGAAGAAGCAGGTTGTGATCTGCCCCGCTGAGAAAGGTATTGAGCCATATGGCTAACATAGATAAGGATAATGGATTAATATAAGTTACAAAAGCTAATAAGAAGCCTGAGCCAATGGGCCAATCAGTTTATAACCTAATGTCGACTCTCTGTGTGATTTTCTCTGGAATTAAACGGCTGGGGGACCAGGCTGTACAGAAACTCCAACAAGCCGGCCCTTCATGTAACATGGAGGTGGATTGATTCCCGTCTTTCTGAGGAACTGCCTCACTGATTTCCACAGTGGCTGCACAAGTTTGCACACCCACCCGCTGCCATGCATGAGCTTTCCTCTAACTCCGCATCCTCACAAGCAAGAGCTGTCACCGTTTTCATGATCCTTGCCATTCTAACAGGTATAAGGTGAAATCTCAAAGTACTTTTGATTTTCATTTCCCTGAGGCTAAAGATATTGAACACTTATTTAAGTGTTTCTTGGTCATTTGAATTTCCTTTTTTGAGAATTCTCTGTTTGGAGCTGTACCTCATTTTCAAACTAAGCTGTTTTATTGCTATCCAGTTTTGTGCGTTCCTTATGTATTTTGGATATACGGCCTCTATTGAATGGAGAGTTGGTTAAAAATCATTTTCATTCTGTAGGTTATTGATTTGTGCGAATGACTGTATTCTGTGCCATGCGGAAGCTTCTCACTTTCATGACATCCTGCTTATTAATTGCTGGTTTTAGTGCCTGTGCTATCAGTGTTCTATTCTGAAAGTCTAAGGAAGGCTCCTGTTGGTGGGAGGAGAGCATTGCTCAGTTGTGGGGTAGGATGATGCCTGTTTCTATCTTGGTGAGGAAGTAGCAGATGAGATAAGAATGAGTTTACTGGACCCTGTCCTCATTGTGGGGGAAAATAGGATGTGAAACTATGAAGTTCATGGCATAAGGTTAACTCAGGGAGAGAGGCTCCAGGCTCACTTCATAGGGAATAGGAGAAGCTGGCGTGGCCCAAAGCACAGACAGCTTGTATGCCAGGCATGGATTAGATCTGCATGTCTAATTTAGGTACACATAGTCTCCAATTTACTTCTCACAATTAGTTTGTCAATTTAGCAACAGTACTTAAGTCTCTTCTATTTGATAAATATATAGAAGGCATTGGTCATCTATAGCCCCCATTGTTACATTTTTAAATCTGGAAGGAAAGATAGAAAACAGAATAATTTATACTTGCAATCAACAAGTGACAGTTAAACATTAGAGTCGGTAAATGAGTTTTTATCGGTACATGTGTACATTAACTTGTTTATATATTGTTTTGAATGCTTTCCAGTGAGGGCAATGTTGATCAGTTACAACATGAAATGCATGGTCTTTTGGGTGCTAAAACATGTACCGTCTGACTGTCTTTAGAGAGCCCACTGAACCCAGATCTAAGAGATGGGCACTTCTGCTTACAGGCGACTTCTTGAATATATGTTAATTTATTCAATTGGAGTATATTACACATTACTAGTTTGGGGTGTGGGGAGGTTGGCGGAATATTTTGCTTATGGTATCCAAATTCTCAGATTAACCTCAAATCAAACATCACCTCTAAGTCATGTGTACATATTTCTATTCTCTTTTATTACTCTCCAACATAACTATGACTTGTAAATATGTCCTCTCTTTTTCATCAAGCCACCAGGTTGTGTTGCAATATATTATTTTAGTAATTATATTTTAAAATATATTTTTAAGATGATCTTATTCTGTATAATGTATGTTATTGTGTACATATGATATGTACACATGTGTGCATGTGCCACGGACCCCATACATGTGTGGAGGTCATGTCAACTTGGTGGAGTCAGCTGGCTCCTTCCATATTTAAGTGAACTCTGGGGATTGAATGCAGACCACCAATCTTAAATAATGAGGTACTTTAGCCACTGTGCCATCTCACTTGAAATATACTTAATATTTTTCTTTGCATTTATTTTCTGTGGCTCTGGGTATGTTGGGAGGCCCTGACGGTCAGATGTTGAAGTCTGCTATGGCCTGGCAGCTCTCCCTAAGCTTGGCAGCATAAAGGACTCATCCCCAGCAAGGTTCCCTGCTCTCTACCTGCCCTGATTTGGAGGATGTCTCTAGGCCTGGTTGCCTGACTAATCTCAAGGATGACCCTTCACATAATTCCCTGCAAGCACTCTTTCCCTACTGGCCATATGGTAATTTAATAACATGTTCTAGCTATCATCAAAGGGCTGTGCTTCTACTAACCCAGCTTTATGATAGGAGTGTGTAAATGCAAATTAGGGTTTGTCTCCAGGTTTCCAATCCTACATATTTCCTATACTCTAGAATAAAGTTGAGTTGTCTCATTGAAGTCATCTCCCAGGCCTATCTCCATCACCTCTAGAGCCATCTGAACCCTGATCCCTGCTTCTGCTCTCATTACCCCGTGGATGGGTGACCAACAGTCCCAGAGAAGACCCACAGGGGTGTATGTGGATGTGCGTATGTGCAACTGCGCACTTGTGGATGTTAAAGGACAACATGCCACACTTGGTTCTCTTCTTCCATGATGGGGCTTTAAAGGACAACATGCCACACTTGGTTCTCTTCTTCCATGATGGGGGTTTAAAGGACAACATGCTATCGGTTCTCTACTTCCATGATAGGGGTTTAAAGGACAACATGCCATCGGTTCTCTACTCCCATGATGTGGGTTTAAAGGACAACATGCCATCGGTTCTCTACTTCCATGATGTGGGTTTAAAGGACAACATGCCATCGGTTCTCTACTTCCATGNGGGGGTTCCAGAGATCAGTCTCAGGCTGTAAGGATTGGTGGTAAGCTTCTTTGCCCAATGAGCTATATCCCATTGGCCGAAAATGTCATCTTAATCAATAGCCACAAGTTATCTGTCTTTACTGTACACCACACGATAGCTATATGTGTGCATACACTGTGTAGTGTTTAAATCAAGATAAACACATGTAACTACACACTTATCATGCATTCCATAGGGAAAACTTTCAGAATCCTTTCTTCTAAGTATTTGAAATATCATTGCTTATAGTCACTCAACTGTGCGTTAGCACACTACTACAACCTGTGCTCATCTAACTGTAATTTAGCACTGCTCGTTCATCTGTCTCCTCCCCTTCTATTCCTATTCTTTTTTCTCTGCTAGCCACTCCTCCACTTCCATCTTTCTTTCATGCGATCAACTTCTTTTTGTCCCATATATTAGTGAGAACACGTAGTCATCTGCTGTTTAGTACCGGGATACATGTTTTTACATAACAAATAATTTAAATGGAGAGTTCTGCACAAAAGGAAATGATGGCCTCTCTTGTAAGACTCGCTCAACTTCATCAGACTTTAAGATCTCTTTTGATCATTAGGAAAGCATGGTTCCCTCACTTCTGAAGGTCAGGGGCAGAGTGCTATACAGGTGAGGGATACCTCTCCGGCTGCTAGCTGGTTACCAGAGATGACGGTTCTGTGTAAGGATGGAAGTTCTGTTCTATCTGCAGCTCCTTTACACACTGTGAAAAGTGGCCACTGTGAACAATGATGAGTGGCAACTCTCCTAAGTCTACGAAGGGGTGACAACATGGGAAAGATCAGAGAGTGGGACTTTAGATGTCAAAAATCCTGTTCAAGGTATTTTTTTTTTAAAGGGAAGATGACTTGGAATGTGACAACTGTCAGCAATTGTCTGATCCCATCAACAAGGGATAAACTAACAGTGCATGACTGAAAAGCTGTCTGTGAGGTCCAGTAAGTAGTCATGAAAGACAAGGGAACAGGTGTCAGAAGGACTGGAGCAAACCCTCCCGGATTCCTACCAAAAGCAAGTGAAAGTAACATACATGCATAATTAACTGGGAACCCTGCTGCAGGGAATTAGAAGCTGCCTGGGAAGGGGAAGGAAAGCAGAGCAGCAGAGAGTGGGTATAATTAACTGAGTGACACACGACCTCCCCTGCACATTTTTCTTAAGAATGACTTTTTTTTTTTTACTACACAAAAAGCAAATAATAATATATAATATTCATGGCCCCCTGCTCCAGTGTCTCATTAGCCATTCTTTCCACTTAATTTTAGCAGCAGAAACAAAAGCAAAGATCTCCAACCACTCTTCAGACTTAGAGGCTCAGCTCTTAAACACTGAGACTCTGGCTGGACAGGCTGCTCATTTTTGTCTTCTCTCAAAAGAGGAATGGGTACCGGTTATTTGTACCCATAGCAAGCATTTCATTTAAAAAAAATATCAACTAATTTCTCTTTGTACTGGCCAGGTGTTGGGGATGGATAAAAACAATTTTGGTGTTACTGTACACTTAAAATGTGTGCCAGGTTTAAATTATTCTCCTGTTTTTGTCTTCTTTCCTCTACAAACTTACGATATTTAATTTCACATCAATGGCAATTGAACAGACCTGCGTAGTAACAATACCAGTTGCCATGCCAACCTGGATGGGGTGGGGATTCACGGGATTTCAACCCTAGATGACTAGCTATGGCCAATCAATGACTGCTGAGAGGGGGGGAGAATCCCTTTTCTCCCAAGGCAAGTTTCCCAGCAGGATGCCCAGTACAACATGACCAGTTCTATTCAAGTACATTAAATGGATGTACTAGTCTGTGTGTGTGTGTGTGTGTGTGTGTGTGTGTGTGTGTGTGTGTGTGTGTAACAAAAGTAAAGAATAGGTCATGGACATGAAGGGAGCAAGGATGTGGTTGGAAAAGTAGAAGAAGGGGTGGAGATGAAGTAAATACAGTACCGATGTACAAAATTCTCAAAAAAAATTAAAATGAAGTAGACTAAAATTAAAATTAAAATGAAGTAGACTGAATCCGTTGTGCCAAAATGGATGTTCATTGTTTGTGTTGTTTGAAGAAGCTGCATTGCTTAGCAACATGCTCGAAAATCTAACAGATGATGTGACGTGGACTAAGGTCCCATCCAGTTTTCTGGTTTTGGCAATGATGAGTTTTCAAAAAAACCAAAAAATCCAGTTCCTAGACACTTTCTCAGTATATTAGAACCAAAGAACACATTGTTGCTATAGGTGGCTACTTTGAGTTTCTGGGTGTTGTTTTTTACTTTTTTAACCAATTTTATTGTTCAAAGGGAGTATTAATGAATCAACAGGAAAATGAACAAGATTTAAAGGTCTTTAAAAGTTGAGATGTTGATAATGTACATCTCGGTCAACAGGTCCATGCTATTGACTTATCATTTATAATGAACAGGTTATGTATAGTACTGGATTATCTGGTATGCAGGACGTTCCGGAACCTTAACAAAGCCCATACAACTGTCAATATTGAATCCTCTTAATATTAGCCTTGCTTGCAATTGGAAGAGTCCTGATGCTTTTGCAACTGGTTTGTTGATATCAAACAGGAGTTTATTTTTCTTTATGCACATAAATCAAATGAGCATTTGACTTTAAAAGACAGTTAGTGGCAAGAACAGAATGGGAAATGAATTTTATGCAAAATTGTTTCCATGGAAGATCTGACTAAGAGCTAGGCCTGGTGGCTCAAACCTGGAATGCTGTCACTTGCTGCAGGAGGACTTGTCCCACATTTGAGGGTATTATGGGACATGGAGAGAGTTCCAGATACTCCATGGTACAGAGTAAGGCTCTGTCTTAAAAAAAAATACAAATAAAACCCCCCAAAAACCAAATGCAGGCTTACACAATAAAAATAGAGCACAGTGACAGCCCACTGGTTTGTTACTCTTGCTTCTGTTCCTCACCAAGATGGCCTCCATTGACAGCAGGAGATTTCTGTTCTTTTCTTTAGTTAGCTCAGATTTCCCTTGAAACTGACTTTATTTGTCTCAGAATCCCACACACATTATCTCAAACTGCTTTCCTGGGAAATATGCTGAAAATAAAAATACCGTGCCTACCTTCTTTCTTAAATTCTTTTTTTTTTATGTGTAGGCATGTTTTGACTGTGTGTATGTGTCCACCACATGTATGCCTGGTGCCAATGGAGACCAGAAGAGGGCAATGAGTTCCCTGTGACTGGATCCTCATACCATGGCTGTGAGCCACCATGTGGGTGCGGGGAATCAAACATGAGTACTCTGGACAAGCAGCCTGGGCTCTTAAGGAACGAGCCATGGCTCCAGGCACCATGCCTTCTTTATTCCTTTTAGACAAAAGGGTTAGGCAATGACCAAATATAAATACAAGCCTCTGCAAGCAAAATCTTTCAAAAAAACTATTTAGCATTTTACAAAATACTTGGAAGTTGTGATTTCAATATCAGACCATTAGTGATTCCAATTTCTTATGTTAAATTCTATAAAAGAGAATGAAATTATTGGCAAAAGTTTGACATAGTACTGTAGCAGTGAGTCTTGGCATGTGGTTTAATTTTACATAAAGTTAAAATGTAAAGAAAAAAAAACAGACTATAGTATGAGGGATGGGTGGCTAGTTCGGTGACACTATGTCACTCCTTTGGGGGTACAGTTAGCTTCCCTTTAAATCATTTCTTTCATTGTTATAGTTCTTATTTTAATAAGACATTTTCAGCATAATCTTAAGCAAGTAAACATACCAGAATGGGGTGAGGACCTCTGGGGGCTGGGAAGGCGGCTCAGTGGCTACCTCACTGGCACCCTGGCCGGTGTGGGATGAGAGAATCAGCTCCACAGACTGCCCTTTTCCTTCCTCAAGCACCCTGTGGCCTAAGCACCCCACCACCCCTCCTGCTACCTATACCCCATCATCAGTAATAATAACTCATAAAAAGTATCTTTTTGCTGTTGATCCAAAAATTTCTGAACACCACTCTTACGGTTCATGTCAGATACAACTCCCTATGCACGTTTGTACAGGCAGAACACACGCGTGTGCTCCCAGGAGGTATTAATGAGGTGTCCTGGGAAAATAAGAACTCACATCACAATGGTTTTTTTTTCCCTGACTGGAAACAGTCAACACAAACTGATTTATTACCAATTGCTTGTCTTTTGCCATTCTGGTTAAGAAAAGGATTAAGACCAGCTCAGGGCATTTCCATGGCATTTACCCAGCAGAAGGTTCAACAAAGTCTAAAGAAAACATCAGCTATTGAATGGATTCGTGAAAACCTACCGAACAAAACTCACTTCTGCGGGCCTCCCCTTTCACCACCTGAAATGCTGAAAGGTAAATGAGGACCGAGACAAAGGGCAGGGGCTTTTTCATATGAAAATGACGTACTAGCAACCTGCTTAGAGGGATGTGCGGTTTCAAAAGGCCTGCCTTAAACCAAACACCCGTGTGCTCAGCGACTCCGCTGCTATTTTCTCAAGCAACTGAAAAGGAACACCTTGAGCAACAGGAAGCCCAGGCCTCTGCTGGGTTCAGAAGTGCAGTTTTGAAATATGTCCCTCTTTAGCTTTGCTGAAGCCACAGGGCCCAGACACTGACAAATGAGCTTCATTACATTCAGGGCTCAGCGAAGTTGCTGTGACAATTGGCTTCACCTGAGGAATGGCATTTGCATATGAGGAGAGGGTGGGGGGGAGCCAGAATCAAGATTTTTATCTTGTCTTCTGGGTTCTGTTACATTTAGTTCACAAAAGTTCACAGATTTATAGATCTGGAAGGAAATTAGGCGCTTTCAAGATGAGGAAATGGAAACCTGGCGACCAAGAAAAAGCTGGCATTACCAGCGTCTCTGAGTCAGCCAAGGATGGACAAGGCCACATTCCCTCTTGGGGTTTAAAGTAGCCAGCACTACCTGGAGCTCTGAGATCAGGCAAGATGGTCAAACATGGACCTGGGCTACCGACTTGCAGCTGGGTTCAAGGCTGCCGAATGTGGTTTGTGGAAGCGGTTTCCCCGTCTCTAGAAATTCTGGGTTATCGCCTGTTCCTACAAGCTGTGCACACTTCACAATATTTAATTCTATGGCTATGAAACTTAAGGTATTCCCGTTTATTGTGAAGAAATACGAATCAAATAATGAAGTTGGAAATACATCTTTTTCTGCTATCGTGTGAAGGATGACGTGTGTGTGCGTGCATGTTATCACTTTTTCTCATGTGTGTAGTTGTGCTCACTCACACAAGCATACGTACACATGCAGATCAGAGAGGCTGACGTCAGGATGTCTTCACAGTTGATTCCCCACCTCGTATTTTGAGATATAATCTCTCCTTGGATCTGCAGCTCACTGATTTGACTAGACTGACTTGCCAGCGAATACCCAGGATCCTCCTCTCTCTGCCCTGTTCCAGTGATGGGATCATGGAAGTGTGTCTTTAGGCTTGGCTCTCTCTTGCTCTCTCCTTTTCATTCTCTCTCTCTCTCTTTCTCAACATAGGTACTAGAGGTTCATAACTCAGGTCCTCTGAGCCATCTCTTCAATCTTTCTTCTCTTTGCTATTTAAATTACAATTTTCAGACAACTAGATGTCAATCCTGATTCTATCTTTTGAAAATATTTTAAGTACAAAACTGCCCGAACCGAGCAGACCAACCTATTGTGTAGTATGTGCAATCCATCTATTTGTCTTGATTAATTCAATCAAATAGTCAGGGTGTTCCTGGAATTCCCCTGAATGGTCTGGACTAACTTCTTCATTGTGTGTGAAAACGACTAAGCAACTCCTTGTGTCTTTCCCATGCTGTTCTAGAAAGGCAAACCTAGATAACAATAGCATTTGTGAGAACGTGGGAAACTCTCCACACGCCGTGAGCTTTTCTAAGCAATTTCATGATTTTAACACATCTGACCTTGACAGCTTTGAAGCAGCGGCAATAGCTAGCCCTGCTTCACTCAGGGATCCAGTTACTGTTCACCACCGTGTATGGTGCCACTCCAAATTGAAGTTACTGCCTTACGAAACCAGGAGATCTAGTCAGAACTGGCCTGGCAGCCAAAAGCCTGAGTGACGACTTACTGGATCTAGGGTATTGCTAACACAAAGTCTAGCCTTCTCACCCAGAGAGCAAACAAGGAATGAAAATATTCTCCAGTAAAATGGACTTCACAGAAAGTAAAAAGTTCAAGGTCAAAGGACATTGTTTTATTTGGCTGTTCCGAGTGTATGTTTCTATGCGGTGACAACACTTATTTGCTATGTGTCTGGTTACCTTTTCTTAAGTTTCTTGTGCAGAGAACTTTTCTTTAACCTGTCACATAAATGTGTGCCAAGACTTTGAGCTTCTCTTCTCACTTTTGCAACCCCCTCATTCTCACAGTCTCTGCTCCAGCCGCCCCGGAAATCCTAAGTGTGTGTCTACTTCCTAGTCTCCCTTCTAAGTACCAGGGATGGTACGGGACGAATTCAGCTGTGGGCCTGAAAGCTGTCTCAGATGACCCAAATCTAATTCAGCACCTCCCACCTCAACAGCATGCCTCTCCACCCACCTGCATCGCTGTAGCAAAGGGGTAAGCTTATCCACACCCATCACAAGTTGTCCCAAACCTTTTGGGGTGGAGTTTTTTTTGAGACTCTTCCACAGAGAAATAGGGGAGGTATTCCCGGCCTGCTCCACCGTGGTTACTGCAGGGACCAGCTCTGTCTTCCAAATGCCTGTCCAGCAGTCCTCTCCCTTCGGCTCCACAACGGCGATCTATCTTTCCTTAGGTTTTGTCAACATTTACCAGGATCAATTTTGATGGTTTCTTTATGGAGCACTGTGTCCCATTTCTCTCTGTTCTCTGCTCTGTGTCGAACCATCGTGCAGAGAGCCCTCCAGTAACATGACAGCTAGCCAGTAAAGATAATGTCTGTAGGGAGGTGCCAGCATGACCTCTCCACGTTCGGTCACTCAACCACAAGTGACAGAGTCTGCTGCAACAGGGCCTTTCTGACAAGTTTTGGAAGGTCGCACAGACAATGGCAGTAGCCGGTAATGTTTGAGATGGGAGCCACACAGGAATCGGCAGGACCACAGTTCCAATAGAGGGAGCCCATACCTAGCCCTGGGATTTTTATTTGACAGTCTAAGGTGTCCCTAATTCAAGCTCCCATGGTATGAGCACAGGAGCACACTTTAGGAACACTTAAGGAGCTGCAGTTTCCAGGGCATCTTCAAAGGTCTTCAGTATCTGCAGTTCTTCCTTATTCTGCCTCCTCTGCCATTTCTCCTTAGTCTTCGCTCCACTTAACCCTTCCTGTCCCGTTACTCGCCTTTCCATCTTCTTACCGCCTGCACTCTAGCTCCGCTCCTAGGAACTCTCCCCTATGCCCCTTATTATTTTCTTGTTTTCTACGGGTGCTCAAATTTAAATACACAAATGTATTTAGAGATTCAGCCACCTACGACAGAGAATATGTGGCTTTCATCTTTATGCGGCTGGCTTACCTCACTCCATATAATGTGTTCCAGCTCCGTTCATTAATCTAAGAATATCACTTGTCTTTACAGCTGAATGGTGTCCTATTGTATACATGTACCTACCGTGTTTTCATTATTCATTCTTCAGTTGCTGGACAGATAGACTGTTTCCACTTCCTAGCTATGGTGAGTAGAGCAGCCAATAAACAAGGGGGAGAATGCATTTGTGTTAGAATATAAACTCTTTGGGGAATACACCCAGGAGTGGTACAGGTGGATCGTATTGCAGGTATACTTCTAATTCTTTGAGGAACCTCCATACTAATTTACATAGTGGGCACACCAATTTGTACCCCCACCAACAGTGAATACGTACTCCCCCTTCCTTATGTAGATGTCAGCGTTTGCTGTCAATCGCCTTTCTGATCTTAGTCATTCTGATCAATAAGGGGAAATCTTACAGGTAAGATGAAATTTCAAAGTAGTTTAATCAGCATTATCCTGATGGTTAAGGATGTTGAACATTTTAAACAATATTTCTCAGCCATTTTCGCTTACTCTTTTGTGAATTCTCTGTTTTGTTTCATGCCCCAGAGTTTAACTGGGTTGTTTGTTTTCTTGGTCCTTTGTTTTTTGAGTTCTCTCTATATTCTAGATACCAACTCTCTGTCAGATGTAAATATCATTTTTCTTATTCTATAGACCACGTTGCTCCTCATATGATGGTGTTCTTTGCTGTACAGAGCTTTAGAGTTTCATGAGATCCTACTTTTTAATTTAATTATCTTAATGCCTGCATTACCAGGACCTGTTAAAAAAAAAAAACCTTCCCCATGCCTATAAATTAAAGTGTATTGCCTGCTTCCTCCTCTGTGAGATTCAGGATACTAGGTCTTATGGTGACCTTGCATTAGCAAGGGTTCTTGAGAGTAACAGAATGAATTTATACATACATTTACACACACACACACACACACACACACACGAATGGCTTACAGGCTGTGTGTGGTGCAGTTACTTCAACAATGACTGTCTATCAACGGAAGATCCAGGACTCCAGTAGTTGTTCAGTTCATGAGACTGGCTGTTTCTCATGGTCTCTAGTACACACCGAAATCCCAAAGTAGACTCTAATGCTGGTGAAGGAATGGACTTGCCAGCAAGAGCAAACAGGCAAAGAGCAAGCGCTTCTGTTGTCTGTGTCCCTTATACAGGCTGCTACCAGAAGGTGTGGCCCAAACTCAAGGGGGATCTTCTTATCTCAAAATATATGGATTAAAGCTGTCTTCTCAGCCCAAAAGATCTGGATTAAAAGTGTGTCTTCCCCCTTCAAATAATCTAATTCAGAAAAGAATCCCTCAAAGGTGTATCGACTTAATGGATTCTAGTTACGTCCAGATGCAGTCAAGATGACAACAAAGAAAAGCCATCACAAATTCACCGCTTGTCACTTTCATACACAATTAAATCCCCCTATGTCATGCTTAATTTCCAAATCAAAAGAATAACTAGGACATAATTATACCTAACATGATACAACTATCTCACATATAATCACCAAATGCATTATACATTTAACCAGGCCATAATTATGCCTAAGATGATCTAACTATCCCTTGTACAGCTGAAAACACATTTTACATTTTAGAATAGGAGGCGATGTGCCTTGAGGGACAGCCTCTTAGTATCTGAAAACGTATATGTGATAACCACTGACATGCTTTGAGTTGATGTCACATTATATGACAAGGAAATTGAGGAAAGAGAGCACAACTATCCATACAAACATATTCTTACAACACAATACTCATGTCGTTATAATCCTTGATTCTGCAAGTGTCTGAGCTGGTGTTTACAACTATCTTCCCCCACTCCCCATCTGGTATTTTTTCCACCCTTGGTAAGCACCTCAGCAGGTCTTGGTTCTTATGCCAGAGGAGTGACCTATACTTTTATTACTGAAGGATCTGTGCCCTTTGTTACCATGCCTGGATTAGGTTGTTGTAATTTTCAGTTGACGTTAATCACAGGATATGGGTGTCATCAAGAGCCTCTGCAAGAGATCTCCTGCACTTCAGTCTTTCAGAGAAGCAACCTAATTTCCCCATAGTAATCTGGATCAGTCCCCCCACCCACACACACACACACCAGCACTGTTATTCCTTTCTTAGCCTGTTGCCCTAAGGATATCAGAAGCCCAAAGTGACCACAGGGAAATCTGAGTTTCCAGATGATGGAATCTTTCCCGTGTCTTTTAGCAAGGGTGCCCCTCACTAGAACCAAAACTTCTAGAATAGCAGATCTTAAGATCACAGGAGCAGGAAGCAAAATTTTTCCTAATGGGTCACCAAGAGTGAGGCTGACAGAACTATCCCCATTCCCCTCCTTGATTCCTGGGCCCATGGGTCCTGGTTATGGGAGAAAACAAACCATATAATTCAAATCATATACCACTCTCTGGAGAACACTACGCCAGTCCTCCAGGCTACGCCCACCCTATTGGTGCTGTAGCTGACTCCTCAAGAGGCCCATTCCATCTTTCTATCAGGTCAGCTGCTTCAAAATGGAAAGGTGGGGAACATGGTGAGACCAGTGGATTCCATGATTCTGGGTTCATTGTCACACTTTCCTGGACATGATTTCCTTGGTCAGAAGCAATACTGTGTGGCTACCATGATGGTGAATTATGTAGTCTGTAAGTCCACAGATGGTAGTTTTGCTAGAGGCATCATATTCAGGTAAGGCAAATCCATAACCAGAATAAGGGTCTATTCCAATACAATCCAATGTAGTCAATCAGTCACTATGTCGCTGGATGGTCGCCCCAGGGAATGGTTCCTTATTTGTGGCTTGGTGTTGGTTTCTCCTGCCGCAAGATATGGCACTCTGTGGTAGCTGTAACCAGGTCAGCCTTGGTGGGTGGTAGCCTGTGTTTGTTCATGTGTTCATTGGGCAATGACAGGGATGACTGATTAATGGGACTGTCCACAGATTGGGGCATCCTATTTATTTGATTATTGATCTCCTCCCCAGGTGAAGTGACCTTTTGATGAGCATTTAAATGGGACACAAGAATCTTCTATTCTTCATTCACTCGATGAGACCTAACCACAGGCTACTTCCCCAGATTTCTTGGTTGGACACCCAGTTCCAACCACATTCTTTCCGAGTTCCTGACCATCCAGCCAATCCTTTGGCTACAGCCCATGAACCAGCGAACAATAATAGATTGGGCTATTTCTCCTCCCAAACAAAATGTAAGACCATGTGCACTGCCCGAAGTTGTGCTCACTGTTAAGATTTCTCTTCGGTAGTGTCTTTCAGGGTTGCTCCAGAAAGGGGTTGTAATGCTGTGGTTGTCCACTTCCGGGTGGTGCTTAAATAATGTGCAGAACCATCAGTAAACATGCCCCAGTCTTCTTTTCCTTAGCTATCTGATCATATAGCACACTCCATGAGGCTATAGGTGAATGCTTGACGGAAGATGACATTATAACAGGAATAGAAACCAATGACATGTGGGCTTGGGCTTTCTAGGATCTGATTGGGCCCAATCATGTATATCCCACTTCCATTTGATAACAGACTGCTGCTGTCAACATCCTACTTTATGGCTTGATGGGTCAGATAATGCTCAACTTATGATGAGCAGCTTAGGTTGGCCCATTGAAAAAAACTTCAGTTTCCACTAAAGCCCAATAGCAGGATGAGAACGGTGTCTCAATGAGAGAATAGTTGTCTGCAGATGCTGGTAGAGCCGTAGAGCCTTGTTCCCAAATCCCAAAGGTCTCTTCTCTGATTCACCTACAGGGGATTGTAAAATGCTCCAAACAGCATCTCTCTTTGCCACGGACACCTCATGTTCAATTGGATATGCCGATTATATGGTCCAAGGCACAGCAGCCACCTATTGAAGAACCTTCTCTTCTGTTCCATGCTCCACTCAAAGCTGGCAGCTTTCTGAGTCATTTAGTATATGGGGAAGCATAATATGCCCAAGTCAGGGATGTGCTGTCTCCAGAATACAAATAGACACACCAACCATTGTACTTCTTTCTTGGTGGTGGGAGGAACCCGGTAGAATAATTTATCCTTCCTCTTAGAAAGATTATCTCTGCCTGGGCCACAGCACTGGACTCCTAAGAATTTTACTCAAGTAGAAGGTCCTTGAGTTTTGGTTAGATTTATTTCCTATCCTCTAATGCTTATGTGTGACCTACAAGTTCAAAGTATTGGCTACCTCCTGTTCACTTGGTCCAATCAGTATACTATCATCAACATAGTGGACCAAGGCAATATTTTGTGGAAGAGACTGATGATCGAGATTCTTTGGAACTGTGTTGTAACATATGGCTGGAAAAAATAATATATCCTCATGGCAAAACTTGTATAGGTGTATTGCTGGCCTTCCCAGCTGAAATCGAATGGCTTCTGGTGGTTCTTATGGACAGGTACTGAAAAGAAGACATTTGCTAGATTAATAGCTACATATTCTGTACCAGATGTGTTAATCTGCTCAAGTCAGGACACCACATCTGGTATAGCAGTTGTAATTTTGGTCAGGACTTGACTAAGTCTTCAGTAGTAAATGGTACCAGGTTTTATGTTGAGGTCTTTTATCCACTGGAGGTCAGATGTGTGAAGGGTGAGAGACAGGCAACTGGAGTTATTCTTCTGTATCTGTCTATTCAGTTTGATTAACAATTGTTGAAGATGCTGTCTTTTCTCCAAGGTCTATTTTTGGTCTCTTTGTCAAAAATCAGGTGGCTGTAGGAACACGGACTTCTATCTGGGTTCTCGATTTTATGTTCCTGGTGAATGCATCTGTTTATATGCCAGTATTATGCTGTCTTATTACAGTGCTCGGCAGTAGGATTTTGAAATCAGGATGGCGATGCCTCCAGAAATGTTTCTGTTATTCAGGATTGTTTAGGTTATTCTAGGTCTTCTGTATTTTCACATGAATTCTGAGATTTTTTTTTCTTCAATTTTCTTTGTGAGTTAGAGTCTTGCTGTGTTACCCAGGCTGACTTTGACCGGGTATCCCTCTGGCATCCGACTCTTGGAGTGCTCAGATTATACGCATGCACTGCGATGCTAGATTCCTCTCATGAAGTCTTTCTGAAAGACCATCACATCCTGGCACACACTGGTTACGCTTTCTCCAGTTTCTTTCACAGAAGCCTCTTCATTTCCTTGCCCCATAACTAGTCCACAAGATTTTTGATCTTTTTATCTTCTCATCTTCACAGTTCTTCCCACCCCACAGTATGCGAAGCACGCGTGCATTAAGACTCTCCTTACTCTGCACCGTGACAGAAGCGTGTCCCATCTGAAACCCTATGAGCTAAGCACTGTGATACCGGACACGGTTTTGGCATCTCTTCATCACTGTATCCCCTGGGCCTAACACAGAGCTCTAGGCTAATAATTCACTAAATGAAACGATTATAATGAGAATGAGTTAAAAATGCAATCGATATTGGTATGTGAATGTATTGCTCGAAGTGTTTTCTCAATTGTTCTCCACCTGTCTTTTAAGAATTTATTTCTTGGCTATATTGATAAACATTTGTGTGCGTCTACGTGAGTTTATATGTACCACATGAAGACAGGAGCATGCAGAGGGCAGAAGAAGGCATCGGCCTCCCTGGAACTGGAGTGGAAAGCAGTTGTGAACTGCCTCGTGGGTGCTGAGAACTGAGCCTGAGAAGTAAGCACTCTTAACTTCCGAGCCACCCCTTTCTCCAGGCCCTTCTCCACATTAGTTTTTTTAGACAGAGACTCTCGTTGAACTTGAAGCTCACAGGTTCAGCTAGACCAGCTAAGCAGGAGGCCACAGAAATCCTCAGTTTCTGCCTGTCCAGCACTGCATAATAGGCATGTGCCCCTGCACTTGGCTTTTATACGGGTTCTGAGGCGAGAACTTGGGACTTCACGCTCCAGTGAGCACATTACTGACTGGCATGTCTCCCTAGCTACGCATTCTTATTTAGATGAGCAGTATTATAATCTTTACAATAATAACCTTTTTCTTAATTATAAAGGCTTAATTGAAATGAACATCACAAACAAATCCTTTACACATTCTTTCATGATGAATATATATATTCTTCCCAAACACAGTTTATTATTACTCACGTAGTAAATTCTGTTTCAGTAACAAGTATTCGTACCAGTCAGGATAAGGAGATTAATAATCAAAATGTTTGATTCTCAGGTAGAACCTGAGAAAGTACAAAGGCTGGGGATAAACTCCTCCCAACCCCCCCATTCTTCCCTTCGCATCGCTTTGATAAGTGTAAAGATACAAGAGAGCTCAAAGTGAAATGAGGTCCATAAATACCTCCCAGCAATTTTAACTTGATGATGTATGTGCTTGCATAAATAAAAGTCAGAAGCAAGACTCACTTTGCAATGTATTATTAAACAGAGACCCTCATGGGCAGGTGCTTTTACAGGCCTTTTAAGTGTATGTAAAAGATAACTCTAAGAGCAGCAATTCAGTAAGATAGGGCTTTTAGAATAAAATTCAATCAAATACGTACAATACAGGTACGGGCATTTGGATCACTGTGGATCTCAGGCCGAATTTGTTTGGAGGCAGTAACTCTCTGATGGGTCAAGAAAAACTCCCTTCCCTTTAGTGAAAACAGGACAATATTTGTAGCACTTTCAAAGCATAGTGAGATAAATCTAGACTGCAAATAGAAGCAGAGGTTTCCTCCTTCGAGGTGGCAATGGGAAGATCTTGTTAGCAGGGGCAGATGCACATCAGAATGGCCACAGATCCCCGCTCTGTGCTACCAAGGCAACTTGCACAGATAGGCATTTCCTCCCTTTGCTAGTCTCTTCCCCATGGAAGATATTTGCCGATGTGGCTGTCTCGCCCACCGGATTTAGAACCTCCAGTCTTCATTTTTATATCTCATTCATTGGTATGCAAAGAGTTGTGTGCTGAGCAAGCACGCAAGAGCGGCTTGTCTGGTTTTATTTAGTGATCAATGCTCCTAGTCCATGGCTTCTCGCTGATTT
Source organism: Dicrostonyx torquatus (assembly GCA_028555095.1). Taxonomy (NCBI): domain Eukaryota; kingdom Metazoa; phylum Chordata; class Mammalia; order Rodentia; family Cricetidae; genus Dicrostonyx; species Dicrostonyx torquatus. The sequence continues at coordinate 3,673,494 of JAQHUG010000036.1, forward strand.
TCTAACCAGTAAAATATTTGTAGAGTGAGGAGAAAGGCCAGTCAACCAGACATAGCACCAGTCACCTCGCCTTGTCACGCCAAAGCATCCCAGTAGCTGTTACTAACTGGTAGGTACATCCTGCCATACGGGGCAGGCAAGGGATAGTGGCTCTAGTGAAGAGATCAGCCTGGCAGGCTTGTGAACTTGTCAAGGACTGAGGGAAACGACAGTAACACAGACCCTAGAGCAGCCAGGGCCTCACTGCCCTGCTTTCTCAGCTGGAACCCGGGTTTGTGTGGCCACCTGGTTCTGTTCCTGGGATTCACATAACTGATGGAAAGTGACATACTGGCATAGCCGTGCATTGTTCGGGGACAGAGAAATGTCGGCACCCATCCACGTAGGATCTCTGTGTGTACAAGGATCCTAAGCACACACACTGGATATCCTCATCCTTCCTCTCCTTTGTGCTCACATCTGGCCAGCCGTCATGAAGGTTGTTCTATTTGCTTCAGTTTTTCCCACATGCCTTTTGACCGTCAAATCTTAACATCAGGCAGCACACACTGGAAGCTTGCTAGGGAATGGGGTAGGGGTCAAAGGGCTTTATAGGCTTCATGGCACGAGGCATTTTGGGAAATGAGTAGACATTATTGACTGAAGACCTAGGAAGAAAAGAGTCAGGTAGCCAGGCCATTTCAGGTTGGAGCTCGGTATATACAGAATAAACTACATATACCCAGACTCATCTAGAGACCTAGGCATGGCTCCAGCTAGGACCACAGTGCTTGCCACATGGTAACTTATGAGTTATGTACTCTGCGTATGAGCAAACTCACCAAATATGGTTCAAGATTCTTTCTGCCCTTCTGAAATTCAATCTATGGGAATGCAGGATTAACTAATGTTTCCTGACATTATTCCATGAGTTCAATCTATGAACATGGACTTTCAAATAGAAAATGCCTTAGGAAGGATGTAAAGTATATCCCTTGAACGACTATTTTATTCACTATGGCAGCAACACACTGAGTTTACTAAATGGTGATTAGCTTTACTGTCAACCAACTACAACCTACACATATTAAATCTATTGGAGTCCCAAGTAAAGGTATATTTAATTATAGCCATATGCTCACAATGACACATACCCAAGCTGGATCCACTTTAGCGAGAAACTACTGAATGCCTGTGATATGTTATTACTGTATTTACTTGGGTTATAAAACTGATGTCTAGAATCATACACATGTAATGAGACTTATCTGTATATAAATCTAAATAAGAATAAGATTCCCACACCTTAGATGGCTGCTCCAGGCTTACCAGATATGGGCTAAAGATTGACGCAAACTTTTGTTCTTGACTTCAAATTTCATTTCAATATTTTTTTATTTCTCAGCACACTTTGCTGCAGTCTGGGTATGATTTGCACCCTAACATTCCCAGAAACATCTGGAAAAACCAAACTCAGGCTGAAATTTAACCCTCACTATGAGGCGTTAAGGGTAGAAGACTTTAGATCTCCAGAAAGTGTAGTCTACAGATGGGAATCGTGGTGAAGGCGCCACATAAAGTGGGTCTTCTGTTTTTTTTTTTTTTTTCAAGACAGGGTTTCTCTGTGGCTTTGGAGCCTGTCCTGGAACTAGCTCTTGTAGACCAGGCTGGTCTCGAACTCACAGAGATCCGCCTGCCTCTGCCTCCCGAGTGCTGGGATTAAAGGCATGCGCCACCACCGCCCGGCCTAAAGTGGGTCTTCTGTAAAAGCCGGTGTGGCCAAGTCTCTCACACATTCCTGGCTCCTGCCCAGTGCCAGCCACATCAGGACTCTGACACCAAGAAGACTACCATCTGATGTGGGCCTTCACCCTTGACCCAGCTACAATCGTGCTCAACCTCATCTCTTTACAACTCGCCTAGTCTACGAAATTGTACTATCAGCATCAGAAAACAGACCAAGACAATTACACGGCTCATATTCAGGAATACTTTGGTCAGGACTTGCAAGCTTCATACTAAGAGAAGATCCACCCTGAAGACGGTCAGTGAGGACTCAGATGGACTCAGCATCATCACCAGCCCTGTGCTTTATCTAAGAGTCAGTAGATAGTGTGTGTGGGGGGTGACTTATCCTGAAAAAAAGGAGTTCGGTGTACCATGAGCTATGCATTAGTGACACAGACATTGAAACAGGACTGTCATACATATCTGAAGGTAGACCCAAAGGCCACCAGGACAAACAGCTGCCACCAAATCTCCCCCAAGCCACTTTAGAATCTCATTCAGTAAATAAATAAATAAATAGAGAAGTCCATTTAGAAAAAAGAAATACAGGAATAGCAGGCTGAAATGATGAGTCAAGGGAAAAGTGAGAATCCGTGGAATCTGCAGCCACTTAGGACCACCGTGTGTGTGGGAGTGAGTGTGGAGGTGGAAGTGGCTCTCGAGTGCATCGCCACATGGAATTTATAAACAACAGATGATCCAGCCACAGCACATGCTCCTTTCATCATAGGAGCCGTTATTAATTCGTGTACAGTTTCTTTTTAAAGATAAAGAAGAACAAATATCAGGGACTGTTAAGTCGGCGTTGGTTACCAGTTTCAAACATCCCTAAGGAACTCCTGATGAAGTCGGATAAATGAGAAATGTATGTCCCTCAAGTTCAGCAGGGTACTTTTCATAAAAGTTTTAATGAACATTAAGCAAGGCTGGCCTATTAAGCCCGGATTTATGACAGAGGCACAGTATCAATTTATAATGTGAAATATTTTAAATATCTCAACTCGTTTGAAAGAGAAAATATATATATATATATATATGTTGGAGCTGTGTTTACAAGCTCGGTTTGCAGTTTAACCCTGTCTTTCACTCATCGCTAAGCTGAAGTGTTCTGTGAACAAGGATAGACATGTCTTATTTTTAGTACGTCATACACAACACTAGGGCAGTCAAGTTTCCCACCTAGAGCAGCTGCGACAGCTGAGTCTAGTGCCCCATCTAGTGGCTGTAAGAATTACTGACACCTGCGTGTTAAAACCAACACTGTAGAAGTTACTATAGCATGTAAGCTTCCAGTGGCTCTCAACCTTGCCAACGCTGCGACCCTTTAAATCAGCTCTCCATGTTGTAGTGACCTCCAACCATAAAAAAAAGCGTAGTTTTGGTACTGTCTTGAATCATAACGCAAATATCTGTTTTCTGATGGTATTAGCCAACCCCTGTGAAGGGGTCATTTGTCCCTCCAAAGGGTCTTGACCTACAGGTGGAGAACCACTGCTTTAGCCAATATGTGAACATTCTAAATTATACCCGTATTTTCTTTTACAAACACATGCTTGGATACGTTAATATACCAGGCACTATCTTTAAATGAAGAAAATCAACAGCAGTTACTCACAGCGCAACTATGACTCCATCGATTTAAATCTTCTGCATTTTCATTTAAATATACTGTATACCTCACCGAGTGGGAGAAATACCCAATGCAGTGGAGAGGCTATGAACAGGCCTGCTGGCCAAAGTGTGGCTCTTGAGCCACCTTTTCTCTTTGTGATGTTTCTGTAACAATGGCGCCTCCACAGGGGTTGCTACATTTCCAAACACTGCTAACATGTCCCTGTTAGCACCTAAGCTGCACGGTAACAAACTACTCTTAATATTCTCCTCCAAACACACACTTCTTTAACTGTGTATCTATTGCTAATGTAGGGAAAGGGGTCTTTTTCTGCATCCCTACAAATGTTTACATCTTTAATTGAAGGCAGTGTAATTCATTTAATTTAAGGACACACACACAACTGATCAGGCACTAACCAAGTGCAGAAAGTTAAAGTAGTCACAGGCAAATGACGGTGACTTCCTTAAAGAAAGTTTCTCACTGCAGCCCGCTCCCCTCCCATAGCGTGCTTGGATTTCCTAAGTTATCTGTTATAATCCCATCCTCCACGTTAAGTGTTATTGGTCACACATAAGCATCTTACTCAACATGCCTGAAGCAAAGGTAAGGCTAAGAAGATGTTTATTAAAAGCATGCAAGCCAGCCTGAATTTCTATAGAACCAGTGCTGATTACATTTTACTCACCAAGTTGTGAAATCTTGTGTATAATTATAAAGTATAAGCTAGCCTGGGATCACTCGACACCAGTTCCAACAAGTTCACCAAATTTTATTCTTTCTTCCTATGGGACAATAATGCCACTTTTAACTGTTGGTTCAAGAGACTACGACTGCACAGGCGAGAGTGGTCCCTTGGTACCAGGGAACTGGTTCTCGCCCGGTCCCCGGCCCCTTTGGATAACAAAACTCATGTTCAAGGCTTAAGCCAGAAAACCAGTGAAACATTTGCATACAACCTCCACACATCTTCTTGTAGACTCTGATAAGATCTCCTTACTTACAGTACCTGATTCAATGCAAATCCTTCCCTCAGCTGCCAGACACACTTCTGAGGAGTGCTGACAAGAGAAGCCCACAGAAGTTGAGCATAGTCCAGGCCCAGTTAAACGCTCAGAAGCAGACCCTTTGGATACAGAGGGCTGCTCTAAGTAATTCTGTGCTCAGTGGGTGAATGGATTTGATACATTTGGGGCTTGGAGCAGAAATATAGCAGAGATATTTTGATGCAGACTAAAGGCAGCATAGTTAGCTGTCTAAAAGATGTGACAGCCTGCTCTATGGGGGGGGGTGGTATTTTCTTTGCATTTGTCTTGTTCAATCTGCCCACGATTAACTGGCAAAGATGGAGACACTGAAGGAGAGAGATTGGAGGACCATTCAGATCTTTCCAGCTTACTGAATTCAACATGTTACAATCAAGTCACTATGGGGGCTTATAATACTTACTTTCTAGATTGGAAAAAAGTATAGATAAGCTCCAAGCTTGACAATAGTCTAGCAAGTGGTCCCTTGTCTCCAGATGTTGTCCAAGCATCACTCCCAGGGAAGTCATTTCAGGGATGGCTCCAGCATCCAAGTCAAGCAGAAAGACCTCGGTATCTACTACAGCGGATACACTAGATCTAGTTGGCAGCACTCCTTGATTGAGGTGGCCCTACGGAGTCAACTCCCAGCAAGCTTCAGTGCAAACTGTTCACATTCAGAGATATTCATAAAGAAGGTCTCCTTCCTCAACCCATAAGGACCACAATGCGTCCTTAAGTCAACGTGACAAAGGCATGGCTGACAAAACGGGGAGTATCTGAGCTGGAGATCAGAAGGATGCTGTGGCTCACAGTAGAGCTGAGAAGATCATTAGAGCCGGTCGGGGACAGCAAATGCATCATCGAGGGAGCCCCAATCATCTGGGTGCCCCAAACTGCACCATAAGAGATGGATGCACATTGACAAAGAACAGGCCTCTGTCTCCAAATTCCACAAAATGTCTTGCTGGCAAATAAGCCGCTAGTGCAGATTTAACGGGGGGAGGGGGGAGACCTAGCACTGGGGCAGCCATGTCTGTGTGAGAAAGATCCCAACAGCTGCAGCTACCAGGTCACCACGCAGACTGAGGAAGACACAAGATGCATAAGTGTGCAGGAAACAGCAGAGTGGTGACTTGTTCCTGTGAGAGATGGCAGGCAAGGGCTCCCTCTAATTACGTTGTTATGTGTAAGGCCACTGTGACCTTCAAAGTCTATGAGGTCACCTTTTTAATAAGTCAAGCTCATTAATCCAGCTTCAGCATTCGAGGTTTATGCTGCTTTGAATTGGGGTGAATACATGGCTTCTCCTCACTTGGTATGCATGCATCAAAACTTGTAAGATGAAATCCAGCAGTACTGGGAAAATAAGTCCTTTAATCACATGTGATTAAAAACCCTCCTCTCTTTCACTGTGTCTCGCTGGATAAGCAGAGCAGAGGTGTCTCTGTGAAAACGAGGCCAATATATGTTCCAGAAAGTTCAAGGAGAATAGGAGCAGCTCAACATATGTGATGATCCACTGAAAGCAATTTCTGTGTGTGTGTGTGTGTATGTGTGCGTGCGCGCGCGCGTGTGTGTGCACGTGTGTGTGTGCACGTGTGTGTGTGTGTGTGTGTAGAAATTGCCCCTCAACAATCACTGACATGGTCCCATCATACTTGCTGCTATTATTTCTATTTTTCATCTGTTAATAGAAGATACTTGTGGACTTCCATGTCTTTCTGTTCATTTTCTTTTTTTTAGCCTTAATGTTTAAGAAGGTGATTTAAAAACAGTCCAGTGGGCTGAGGATGGAGCTCAGATGGAGCTCAGTGGCAGCATGTGTAATGCTGTGGGTCCAGTTCCCAGAACTGCAGGAAATAAATAAGAGAACCACAAAACTAAAAGCAGTGCCTGAGCAACAGGTGAAAACGTCTCATGGGGAAGTTCATAACTGAAGGAGAGAGGAGAGCATGGGGTTAATTAGAAAGGGGTTGTGATCAGAGACGGAGCATAAGAGAGGCAATCAGAAACCACAGACTAACAAAAACTCCAGTCCCAAGCAATGGACACTGGTCAGTAGGTTCCAAAAGACATGTAAAAAGGCACAGGTGATTGCCATTTCCCCGGCTGCCTCCCTGTTTAATTGGGGTTGCCCTCCATACAAAGATGCTACTTTTCTCTGAAGTCATAGTCTGCCAAATATAAAGCCCAGTGCCAGGTATGGGAGGCATGTCTCCCTGAGTTGATCACGGGTGTCCCAGAGACTCCCAAAGCATTACAAGCTTTTGTCATTGTCCTTGGATACCCACCAGCGCTTGGTGGTAAGACCCCATTGCTAAAGTCATCATAGGCTTTGGTCACAGGGTATGGAGAAACCTAGTTAGTACTGACCGGGAAGCTTGATTCCTATTGGCTAGCTGTCCTAGTACTGGAAGGTGCAGTGCCGGCTGACGGGGCAGCATGAGTCACCAACAGTTTTACTCAGTTGTAAACCCTGGGAGCCTCAGTAACACCCAGCATGACAAGATACGTTCCTGCGTGCAACAGTGGAGTGACTAAACTCTGCTTAAACCCATAGGCTTACAGCACGTTGCACCCCTTTCCAGCCCCTGTAAGTCAGCATGCATGATTAAAACCGCTGGTTCATATCTTTGTAAACAGATGCTGCACCATGGGCTAAAGAGAATGCAAAGATGGCCAGTTTAGAGGATTTCACTACTTCACCTGGGAAGTGGTTGCCTGCATGGTTATCTTGATACGATGGAGAACACGTTTACACAGCCACACGGGAATCTCACATTTCCTGTGAGAGAACCATGGCGGCGTCTGGCTGGCCCGTGCCAGTGATAGACACTGGGCAGGACTTGCTTGGTCGTGACCTGTGTCCGCAGCAAAGCCGGTGACTGTTTCCCTGTCTCGTCTGCTTCTTTGCGTACCACTGACTCCTGTCACCCGTCACTTGTCTAGGGACGGCATAGGCACGGTGGCCCCTTCTGCTGTCTTCTGTGCCTTGCCAGTAGCTCCCATTGATGGTACTCAGAAGGCACCCAGGAGATGCCAGCTGAGGGCCCCACAGCACACACACACACACACACACACACACACACACACACACACACACAGACCTTGTGGGCAGTGGCTGACAATGACCATCAGTGCTTTCTACTCGGGTGGACCCCAGGTGTACACACAGATTAATAATTGAACTGTTGCGAACTTGTGAATTAGTTTCCTCAATTGCTTTTTTCCGCTAGTATTGGAAATCCTCTCCTATGCAACAAGATTCTCCGGAGGAGAATCAAACTGGATTTAACTGGATTTTAAAAATACTGCCGTGCTTTGTGCATGTAAATTCTGAGTTTTATTTCTCTGATACTTAGGACGAGTAACATTGAAGACAGAAGCATGACCTGACGATGGTGGTGGGTTAGCCGTTTGCTCTAAGGAAGGGAAGGATTTTGTTGGGCTTGCTGTTTGAGGTGCACTGTGGATATTTTTAAACTCCATAAGTTATATAATTATTATGTGGCTAAGCTGATCACCAGAGAGATGATTAGCTCATTCTGTTCACAGCATTTAAGACATGTACACAAGACAGAAGGAATGAACTAAATTCAAAATATGTCAGTCACTGACTAATGACCGGGTGAGCTGTTGTCATTTCTACCCCCCCGACCCCCACTGAGAAGCCCACGGGAGCTGTACCTGTGTGTGTTCTCCGGTGTGCCTTCAGGTGAGAACTTTTTGTGTAAACTTTGTTGCATCCTTCAAAGTCACATCTGTGAATGCGCCGTTTCCTGGAGTCTGGGGATTCTGATCGTCTCTGGCGTCTTGTGCTCTCAATACTAAATGGTGAGATTGAACTGAAAAAGAAAGAGCACCATTACACGGGGAAGCACAGCCCTTCCTCTGGGGCCTTAGCAGACTGAGAACGTGGTCTTCGACTCTGCGGCCTCATGGTCGCCATGGCCATACACAATGCCGTCATCTCCTGGATACGTCTCAATAGCTAGAGAAAGCAGCATGGCTTCTCTTGGTTAAAGACTCCCAGGGAAAGAAAGGGAATGCGGACAACAGCAGCCTAGGCACAGTGATGTGGGTGTGTGATCTCAGCAGGGGAGAGACCCAGGCAGAAGAAACTGGAGGCCAGCACGGGCCACATACTAAAACCTGCTTCAAAAAACCCAACCCTACCAAGCCAACCCGATGGAACAAACCCATAAGAAAGGCAAGTGGGAGCAGAGGCAAGGACCCAAATCTCCCTATCAGTGCGGAATGAACAGCTCGGTTCTGAATGCCTCGTCTTTCTAGAGGACGTTTTGGGAAGCCCTGCTCTTGATAACATCAATACGAACATATTTCATAAGAGGGGCACCTGAATTGCATGCGGCATCACACGGACACGCAAAACCACAGTGCGCCTTTCAAAACAACTGAGGTCAGGGTGAAAGGAATGGCATGAGCGCAGCAGCACGGTGACTCATGACAGCAGTTGCTGTGCAGAGAAACGCACTTGAGATTGAACTTTCCTACTTGGTGGGTTTTTTTCTTCTTCTTCTTTTTTTTTTGAGGCGAGGAATAAAGTGCACTGTCTTTAAAGATTAGCTGTACTGCTATTATGAGAAACAGAGGCTTTAACGACGAAGTTTGGCCCAGACTTGCGTGTTGTTTCACTTTAATGCCCAGTAGAAAAACAGGATTAGTTTGTAATGTCAGGTAATTCATTTACATGTACCTTTCTCAAACCTTAATCTCTTTTGATTGAGACAGAAAGAACATGACTCATCTTTTTATTAGCAACCCATGAAGTTCTCTAAAATTATAATGAAATAGGATAAAATCGCCGTGTCTTCAAGTTTCAAGTCACATTTACTATTACTTTTATTCTCTCTCTCTCTCTCTCTCTCTCTCTCCCCCCCCCCTTTCAGGTGTTTCCCTGTTTTTGTTTTGAGATGCCTTTATTATTATGTGTCTATTATTAATTATTCTATATGACTCTAAAAATCAAAATTAAAATTAGTTTGTGGGGGGAGTCGGGGCAGTAAGATGACCTGGCAGGTAACAGCTCTTGCTACTGAGCCTGAACCTTGGAGTTCACACGGCGGGAGGAGAGAACCTGCTCTTGTGTGTCTCCCGCTGGCTTCCACGATCAAGCCATGGCACAGAAAGCACACCTACACACAGACTTCACCCCACAGAAAATAAATGCAAGAAGTTGTCATCAGCAAACCAGCTCTTTTAGGAGCTCAACACTACAGATAAAGAGGCCTCTTTGCTCTTAAATGATCACCTTGACTCTTTGTCCTCTTCCCAGAGAGAAGGCACTGTCCACGTTCTTTAGATCTTTCCGATTTAAACTTTTGTGGTGTTTTGTATTCATTGTCTGTGACACTGTGTTGCACAGGTCCCCCTACACCCAGCTCTACACTGTGCTGAGCATGTCTCTCCTGTATCCACTTCTCCTTAGTGTCTCACCCTCTGCCTGCTAGTACCTTTGCTCCACTTCTTAGGATCATATATACTTTCTAGTTATATATACTTAAAAATATTACTATACATATATATCCGCAATCAAAGAAATTTACCATATGACTTAGGATCTTAATACCTCGTAAGTCATGCCAATGACATCGTTTTGCAAACTCTTTGATCTTTTACCCTCACCCCTCCACCTTTTCAACAGGAAGCATTGGAACTTAATCCATGTGGACTCAATACTGTAGTTCATGTCGGTGAGACGTTATCTGCCATAGCTTAGCAATCCTCATCTGTATTTCTCCACATTTTAAACTTAAAATGAAGCTGCTTCTTGCGACTGCTAGATTATTGCAGGATAGCTGGCATCGTTTTCTTTATTAGAGGCACACAGAGTGACGGCAAATTTTACAGCGCCTACTCAATTCTGAAGAAGGATTGCTCAGCTTTTGCTGCAAAGGATTAGGGAGTAACTACTTTATTTCAAAGCTAAGGACCATAAAGTCTTATGCTGTAACTAATAAACTCTGAAATTCTCTCAGGAAAGCGACTATAGACAATACGGTAACAAAGGAGCACAGTTTCAATAAAGTTTTCTGGAGAAAAATAGTGTAATTGCCTGCATGTCATAGTCTGCTGGCTCCTCAATTATGGATTACAGAGATTGTTCAATAAACATGCATTCCAACACTTTAGAACCCCATCTCTTAAGTGACAATCAGGGACCGTTTCTCGTACCACATCTTTCCATTATGCTAGCCAACTGGTTTCCAATGTTTCCTTCTGGCATTTTCCTGTTCATTTTTTCAAAGTGTCTTTCTTTGCTAGTCTACAAACAGGAGAGCAGTTAGGATCAAATACAAATGCTGTTTATTGAGCCTGAAACCGTTTAATTTGAGATCCAAACTAGAGCGAAAGAACACAGGCTATGCTGGGGTAAGCCCCTTTCTAAAGCCTTCGTGATCAATCAGCGTGGATTTGTGGTTTTCCATGTCGTCGATTCAGTTGCTGGGACAGGAGCCCATTGTGAAAAGAGTCAAAACAACGAGAAGGAATAGCTTTAGTCAGTCCTCAGAGTGACTCCAGCCTGGAGTGTGGTTTCTGTGCACAAGAAAGACTGTGCTTGCCCTGATATGGCAAAAGCAATTCATTTCTTGAATAGGCAGCCATGAAAATAAATACAGATTTTGGCTCTAGGAGCCGTAGGAAAGAGAGTCCTTTATGGTGTGTGTGCTATTTGACATCTTTCACAAATCAAGACAGTGATAGTATTTGTTTCCATGAAGTTCAAATTGAAGATCTATACTTCCTCATTTATATGCGATTTCCTACACATTAACATACAGAATATTAATGTCACTCCACACCAACCCAGCCACACAGTTTTTGCCTGTGGTTGAGTTTAGCCAGGTATTTTGCTAAGAATATGTGTATACCACGAGAAATATACATAAATCTGAAACCAAACCAGCTACGAAATGGTCTTGAAGGGACCGGTGAAACGTGGCAGGGCTGCAGTCCATCCACCGGTTAACTGGGTGGCGGGCACAGGGGACAGAGGCTGTTGAGGGGAGGAAGCTGCGTTCACAGTAGCTTTGAATTTAACGAAGACAAAGAGGCTAAGTGGGTGGCCTTCACGTCCAGCCCCTAGTCTTTGGTTCTCCTCGTTCTGAAGTATACTATTTTTTAAATGTTATGAAGAACAGCCACGTAAAGGAATCAGTACAACAAAAACAAGGTATAAAAAGGTTTTTAAAGGCGCCTGACTGAGGGGTGGAATGTAGAAAAACTGGTTCTGAGGGTGCTCAGTGGCCTTTTCTTTGTCCCTAGTTCCCTGTTCTCAGGAGCACAGCAGATACAGAGGAAGTGCCCTTTAAGCTGATCCATTGGATGCTACTGGATCTCCTTTGCAGGAAGGTAGCGGGACTGTGGCCTAAGAGGACCAAGCAGAATATAGACAGAACCTAGCTAGGACATCCCAGTGTTATGCAGAACTGGACTGTCTGGAATTAGCGGGCACTGTAGGTGGGCTACAATGTTGGCAGGATTGGGCTGAGCCAATTCCATGATCAAATTCGGTACCATGTTGTCAAGGTCCTGGTACCATGTAGTTTGACATTTATTTATACAGCCTAGGATGTTGTGACCATTTAAGAAATAAATCATAAGGAAGGTATTTCTGCTTCATTTCACATATTATTTTGGGTGGAGCAATGGATCCTCATTTGCTCATTTGATTTGTTACGTCTTCAGATAAAAGACACCCAAACCTCACTCCTTTGCCTTCTTCCCGAAGCTTCATGCTTTAAATGGGGCTAGATATCGGGGATTAAGGGTTAACTATCAACACACACACACACACATGTAAATGCCACTGTTCATGCCGCAGGTCAGGAGCATGACATCCTCAGATGCAGCATGTCCACTGTGAAATGTGTGTCTGAAATTGGTAAGAGAAAAGCAGATTCTTTCTTGCAGGCATCCAGGTAAGTAGGAAGGGGTACAAGGGTGACCCTGATCCCAGAGCACCGCCCCGTAGGATCTCATTCTGGGGCTGCCTGTAAGCATGGGTGTCTGTCTTGCAGAACGGTTCTCAGTCCCCTCCTGGTGTTTCTACTCTACTCTTTGTGTGCCTTCTTTCAGAGAAATGTGCCCACTGGTTACACAACCCTGAGGCTCCCAGCCGACTCTGTGCTTCACAAGCCGGGCTTGTTTTTTAAGAGTGTAAATGTGCAAGTTACGACTGCATGGTAGGTACAGGGTTATTTCAGTTCTACTTAGCAATAAAATCTTTATGTTCGAAATTGCCGAGATAAGGCTGTTGGTACTGTGTTTGCAAGTTCGGTACTAAATACATCAAGAGCAGTGGCGATAGCTGGCCAGGTGGCCCAGTGGGTAAGGTCAGCTGCGGTGCAATCCCAGAGATCTGAGGTCAACACCTGAAACACACTTAAAGGTGGAAGGAGAGACAATTCCATGAAGTTGTTCTCGGACCCCCGCATGCATGCTGTGGCATATGTTACCCCCCCTTCATACACATGTGCGCATGCACACAACACACAAACACACACACACCACCAGCATCACAATTAGCAACAACCATAATATATATATATATATGTGTGTGTGTGTGTGTGTGTGTGTGTATGTATATTTTAAAGTAATAATTCATGCCCTCTCCATTTCCCAGGAGGCTGGCGCACTTAGAGCAGTTGATGTATGCCCGAGGGGCCTTCCAAGTGCCGTGTGGCAATTTTGGAACCTGAGAGAACAAATGAGCAAGTCATGGCTTCAGCAGCAGCACAATCCTGCTTGGAGTGGCAAGTTAAATTAGAATTAAATCCGGAGAGGCCTGGAAAGTCACATTCAGAAACAGCTCCATTGAAACGGAAAGCGCGGCATGGCTGCCGGGGAAAAAAAATCAGGGTTAACTGTACTCAGCAGGTAATAATAGACCATTTGTCAAGAGTGACCTCGCTGTGATGAGATGCCCTCCGCTGAAATTAGAGTTCCTAAAGGAGCTAAAAAGAAAGAGATGAAGGAGGGAAGGAAAGAAGAAAGGAAGGAAGGAAGGAAGAAAGAAAGAAAAAGAAAAGAATAAAAGGGGCCAGGACATCCTTTCTATGCTAGGAAGAAGACACACACATCAAGACATAAACACAAGGAGGAGAAAACACTGGAACTGACGGCAAACACACACACACACACACACACACACACACACACACACAGGGTAGCACTGCTGAGCACACTGGTAACAGTGTTTATTTACAGAACGCGTAGAACACCCTGCTCTGCAAGTTTCAAAGCCATCCTGAAGTTCATACCAATAGCGTCCAATCTTGCACAGGAAGAAGCTGAGGCATCCAGATGTGAAGCCCTCCAAAAAAATGTCAGAGCACATGTCCGGCTGTGGGCCCCAGAGGCTGACTTTGGAGCACAATGCCAGCTGTTACTTCTCACTCAGGGGACAACATCTTGGACATCACAAACCAGTATATGAGAAAAACATAAAAAAATGAAATATCACTAAAACAACAAAATAATCCTTATGACTTAAAGTTTTGTTCAAATCTGATTATGTGAAGCAGCAGCACACAGGACCATTTCTGAATGTTGCTTGCTGCAGAAGAATACACTGTTCAGTTGAGAACTAGAAGGCAGACTATTCTGGAAACAGTTCCAGGGAGGTATAGGTACATTGCTATTATTCTATTGAATAAAACACTTTAACATTTATCTATTAGTTGATTATGTATGGGGGTGCATCAGATGTTGTATGTGTGTAGGTCAGAAGACAATTTGGGGGAGTTGATTCTTTCCTTCAACTATGTGGGTTCCAGGGATCAAACTCAGGACTTTGGATAGGGTAGCAAGAACCTTACCCACAGAGTCATCTCACTGACCCCAGAAAATGCTTTCTTAAAGTTGCAGTAAAGTGTCTATTCACTCCCAGGGACATGTTTTCTAAAGGCAGAGACCTACAGTGGCATGAATCAAGGACCAGTGATGAGCCAAGTCCCTCCCATCACTGTTGTTCATTCACAATGCTACCCAAAAGAAATCTGAGATGGACTGAAGCAAATGATAAAGTTGCCTTAAGGAAACTGGACGTGTGCTTTAGAAAGGACATTTTCTGCTACTTCCAGTTTGTATTGAATAAGAAGACATTGAGAGCCACAGAAAGTCAGAATCAGAATTATGGTAGGAAAAAAGAACAACTTCCATTTGTTCATTGAATTAGAACACCACCTGGGTAACACATTATCAAAGTCACAGATGACCAAGACAAGGCTTTAAACTAGCCAGAATTTAAATCTTACAGGGAGAGAACAACCCCTCACACGTGTGTGTGCGCGCGCACACACACACATACGTCTTCTGGCTTCTCCTTAGCCAGTAGGCAGCTACAGATGTCTCTGCTCTCACCAAACTGAGTCCATGCCTTTCCTGAGCTGGTAACTAGGAAAAGGCATGATTTAGAGCCAGTCCCTACCCTGGAGACTACACCCCACCCCTTCTCCCCACAGCACATCCAGTACTACAAAACGCTCTCCTCGCTGTGGGTAGTTTCCTAACCGATCCAAATTTTCAGATCTGAAGTTGTCACTGTTTCTAGTAGCTAGGACTCAGAAATCATCCCACTTCATGTTAGAACCTGAATTTAATATTCTCCCAGGATGTGTACACGGTCTAAAACCGTCAGGAAGCTCAGGCTCACAGTCGCAAACTGAACTCGTAGGAATTCTTCCGGCTGAACAGAACGTGCCTTGAGTGTATTCCTAACAATGTTTTCATTTAATAAACAGAATCTCTTACAAAGTTGACAAGAAGACAATGGCTGTAGACGTGAGTCCCTTGAGAGATGGAGGGACTGCGAGTCTATTCACAGTGGATCACGGTTGGCTCCACTGTGAAAGCTGGCACGAAGCACTTTTCCACACTGTTCTCTAGACCATCCATTCCCTACAAGCTGCCATAGGCCGAGCTCTCTGCTTTAGATGCTTCAGGTTTTAGCAAAGGAAGATGAAGCTGTGTCAAGAAATAAAATGCTTTAAAAAACTGGATCACTATGAGACGATGACCAGGTATGATTATTATATTTGTTTCATCCAACTTTTATGATCTAGCAGTTGAAATGATTGTTTCTGAACAACGAAAGGGGGATCTCTTTTAGATAGCATCTATTCATTAACTTCTGTGAAAACACTTCATGCATTGCAAAGACTCTACCCCCCAAATCACTTCATAATACTGGGTGACACGTCTGCTCTCGACTACGATGAACTTCCATGCATGCAGGACACACCCCATCATGGGAGACAGATAATCTGCTTAAATGTTCAGAAGGGCTTTTCTACAGAGACTCTTCAGAAAGCAGAGACGTTTTAGGCCAGGTGTTGTACCTTGGTGGATTGTGAGAACGTAAAGAGAAAAGAAAAGAAACAAAACAAACCTTCAGGTCAAAGTAGGATTACAGGTAATTACTTTAATCCAAATGCCTTTAAGTCAAGCCCCACCCTATCCACTGTGGCCTACATCCTACCGATTCCTGCTGCCTTATTTATGAACCCTCATTTATTTATTGATAGGGATTCAATCCAGGGCCTCTCCTGGGTAGACAAGCATTTTACAATTGAACTACAGACCAACAGAAGCACAGGCCTTCACATATTTCTTACCCATGTAGTTTTGAACATACTTGGTTTTGAGATCCTCTAGAATCATGATGGTTTAAGAGAATGAATTCTCTTGGGTTTGTGGTGATGGTGTGGTGATGGCTCAGTGAATAAGAATGCTGAGGGCTTGAGTTCAGTTCTCAGCACCTACGCCGGGCACCTCAGAACCATCTGTTAACTTTAGCTATTTGATGCCTTCTTCTTTTCTCTGAGGGCACATGTCCTTATCCCCAGCCCCATCATTAAAAATTACATCTAAAAAGATTTTCATTTGGCTACGACAACAGCTTAATTTAAAGCTGTTTAAGCATGAAGACATAGCTCATACATAGCTCTCTATTATCAACAGATGTTTGAAAGACCGAAGAAGAAAAGGAGACCAGAAGGACTTTGGGGATCATCCTGTGACCTGTGACATCATCAAGTGTCTTAATACAGGCCTATGTATGTATCCCAGACCAAGACACGATAGAATGATAGCATGCTAAGCAAAAACCTGGGTCAGCCAAAACAATCCTGTACAATAAAAGAACTTCTGGAGGCATCACAATCCCTGACTTCAAACTCTACTACAGAGTTTACTACAGTACTGAAAACAGCCTGGTATTGGCATAAAAACAGACAGGAGGACCAATGGAACCAAATCAAAGACCCAGATATTAATCCACACACCTTCAAACACCTGATTTTTGACAAAGAAGCAAAAAAATAACAAATGAAAAAAAGCATATTTAACAAATGGTGCTGGCATAACTGGATATCAAACATGTAGAAGAATGAAAATAGGCCCTTCTCTATCACCATGCACAAAACTCAAGTCCAAATGGATCAAAGACCTCAACATAAAGCCAGCGAGACTGAACCTTATAGAAGAGAAAGTGGGAAGTACACTTGAACGCATTGGCACAGGGAACCACTTCCTAAATAGAACCCCAGCAGCACAGACATTGTGAGAAACAATAAATAAATGAGACCCCCCGAAACTGAAAAGCTTCTGTTGTCAATAATAAAACAGGTAGATATTTCCTTCATGAGATACTTGAACGCAACCATAAACTAACACTTTTGACATGCCATTAGGACAGGCTTCCATCTATTTCACGCTGGTTGTTAACCAGGCCTATGTCCCACTGGAGATTTGTTTTATTGAAGAGGACTGACATTGTGGCAGCTAACTACCTCATACTTGGCTTACATAAATTATTGAAAAGCTTTTATTGCTCACGTGGGGCAACATAAATAACAAGAGCAAGTAGGACTCCTTGGTAGTTTTCCACACGAGACTTTTATCACTGGGATGAGTATCATGTGCCACATGCACCCACTGTCCCTACTACAAAACTGTCACATATTTGAATTTCAGAGAAAAACAAAAGTTTTCAAATCAGAAAGGGAGGGATATTATACCTGCTCTTTCTTTTTTTCCTTACATGAAAACTTGAACCTTCAAATAATATGCAAAATTAACAGTGCTACAATAGGATGGTATATCGTTATGGCCCAATTTCATACTTGGAAGACATTTAGAAGATAAAAAAACTGAGGCTTTTTAATCACTAAGGATTAAAAAGATTAGGATAAGATTAATCACTATCCTAAGGGCATATAGCTAACCAATGACAGACCCATCTTCTTGATCTGTCCATACTAACACCCTTATTGGTATCAAGAAAGAGCAGTTTGGTAACACTTTTGTTCTTTTTTTCATCAGATGCTACTATAAATCTCACAAGTGTGTATATATATGCAGATATATACATATATACATATACAATGTACACACATATACATTGTCACAATGTATATGTTACAATGTATATATACATTGTAACATATATTGCTTTGGTTGTTAGGAAACTTGGGTAAAACAGAACAGGGCTTTTGTTTGGAACAAATACCACAACGTTTTAATTTCTAGTAGTAAGCTTTTATTAAAGATTTATTTTATGTTTTGTGTGTATATGGGTGTGTGTGTGTGTGTGTGTGTGTGTGTGTCTGTCCGCGCGCGCACGTATTTACATGTATGTAGGTGGCCGCAGTGGCCAGCAGAGGGCCCCAGATTTTCTGGAGCTTGAGTTGTAGGCTGTTGGGAGGCTACTGATGTGGGTAGTGGGCATTGATTCCTGGTTGTCTGCAAACCTGCTGAGCCATGTTTCCAGCCTTTAACGGAGCAATTTTTAACTGTTTACATTATGAAATCCTACTATAAATAGTTGATTTATTAACAGACAATAAAGAAAAAATGAAACAAAACTAAGGTACTCCTTACAATCGAGGAGAAAAAACACGAAGTGAAGTGAAACAATGGGAATTCTAAAGTGTAACTGTGGGCCTCCGAAACGTTATGAGCAACAAGCTGCTTTCTTTAGCTTTAAAGAAAACAAGAGTCTTCATTTTCGTGAAAGAAACGGCACAGGACAGTGTCTGCACACAAAGCCATGATACAAGGCTCATAATTCATTAGCTAAGTTGTCTTTCCTCCTTCATCGCTGGCGTTCACATCCCTACACTTCATATTTACCAGTGACTGCTGCATAGGCTTCAATGTAGATTAGCTTAGGGCCACGCAGTATTGATCTAATGTTCAATATGCACTCTGCACTCCAAACTGTGAGCTCCTTCTCCCCGCTTCGATTATGGGAACACTGAGAAGACATAATTTACAAGCCCTAAAAGGCACTCTGCGGTATCACTAAGCACACTCCTGACGTTGCACTATCAATTTGGTTCCAAAACATTGCCATCACCTTCAGAGAAAGCCCCACACTCATCAGGTTTCCTATCCAGCAAACTTACTTCGTTTCTTGACATTGAACGCAAACAGAATAACACTGTATGGCTTTTTATGTTTCTTTTGCTTGGCACAGTTTTCTGAGTTCAACCAGGTTTTAGGTTTTAGTGCTGGGGATTTAACACAGAGCCTTGTATACGCTAGGATGATAGGTAACTGTTCTACCACTGAGCCCCATCTTTAGTCCAGTTTCAGCAAGTACCAACACTTCCTTTCTTTTGAAAGTCAATGTTTACACACACACACACACACACACACACACACACACACACACATACGCCTTAGCTGATGGGCGCTTCTGCTGTTTGGCATGTGTGAACACTGTACATGTTTTATATCAAAATGTTTTCAAATCTCTTGGTTGCATTCCCATGAATAGGCCTTCTATGCCATCTGCTAAGACTGTGTTTAATACATAAGGCACTGATGACGGTGTCTCACCGTGGCTGCTGTGTGACATTGCCAAAGCTGTAAGAAAGTCCAACCCATTGTTCCTGGAATGGTGTACGTGTTAGGCACGGTATTAAAGATGGCTCTGACTAACCTGGCATCTCAGAGATTCCTTCCTACTTTCTCTGAAAAGGTTTGCAGCTTCAGCTCTTGCATTTAGATCTATAATCCATTTGGAGTTTACAAATGGTGTAAGAAAGAAAGGAATCCAGGCTGGAGAGGTAGCTCGGCTGTTAAAGGAATAGTCTGGCAACCAAAGTGACAAGAAAGAAATCCAATATGTTTTGTTCTATGTGGATATCCTGTTCCAGAGCTTTGTAGAAAATATTACTCTTCCCTCATTGATTTGACCCTCGTGGAAGCCAGTCGGCCATAAATGGGAAGGCTTATTCATGGAATCTGCTGCATTACCCTGATATGTAAAACTATCCCTATAGCAAACTTTTAATTTTATAGTTTTGAGACAAATTTTGAAAGGTGAGATAGCAACTTCCTGGAGTTATCTCCCCTTTTCCATATAAAATATCGGTGTTAACTAATTTCAGATGCAGTCTGGATGGCGAACGCATTAAATCTGCAGATCAGTTTGTTTGTTGTTTATTTTCTGTGTATGGAGGTTTTGTTTGTGTGCATGGCCATATGTGCCTAGCGACCATGGAGGCCAGAAGAGGGCAACAGATCCCTGGAAACCAGAGATATGGATGATGGTAAGCCATCGTGTGGGGCATGGCAACTGAACCTGAGCCCCGAGCCTTTGAAGAACGGGCACGGAGCCTTCCCTCCAGCCCGGCAGGTCAGTTTTTAGAGCACTGCCATCCAATTTCTAGAGTACATTAAAGTTTTCAATCATTAACACGGGACTCTCTTCCCATAAGCTCATTTTTATATTTATTTGTGTCTGAAGGGACACACTTACCGTGGTGAGGGCGGAGGCCAGGGACAACTCATGAGACTTGCCTCTCTCCTTCTGCCATGTGGACTCCTGGCATCTAACTTCGGTTGTCAGGCTCATTAGCCAGCACCCTTGCCAGCTGAGCCATCCTCATCCCCACCCTCCACTAAAAATGTTGTAAATGATGCTTTGTGGTTCCTAATGCCCAACTTACACGTGATTTGTTGAATGTACTGCTAGGTGTTTTCTTCTAGCCTGTGCTGCTGTAGGTGGGACTGTTTCCTAACTTTCATTTTTGGATTGCCCATTGTTAGGGTGCACGACTTAACTGAGTTTTGTGCATGATCTTGCCTTCTGCTACTTCGCTGAGCCCATTTGATTAGATCTAATCATTTTTCGGAGAACCCTTTAGGTTTTCCTACATATGATAGCTCGTGTCAGTTGTGAATAGAGATAATCTGGATTTATTATTTATTTTTAATTGCCCTTGGCTAGACTGTTGCATGAAAGCTGTAAATGTGGACATCATTGTCTTGATCTTTCAGTGTTTCATCTATGTGATCTTTTATCCTGTCATCCTGGCTGATAGATGTGAGTCTTTCATACCTGGTCCTCCTGAGGATGGTGATAGTCCCTTGGATTCTGACTGTGACATGTTTTTAATCATGAAAAGATGTTAGATTTTATCAAGTGCCTTTCTGCATAGAGAGAGCTAATCATGGTTTTTTTTTTTGTCATTCTTTCTGCCAATCTTGTGCGTTGTGCTGGTTTTCATGCTAAGAGAGCCTCACTTCTGGGTTGATCCCACTCATTCCAGTCTACAATTCTCTATACTGTTGCATCATTTTACTAAGGTTTTCTTGTAGGCTTTGTAGTTTGCAGCCATAATGTATATTGGGGTAGTTTATTGTGATGTCTTTGGCTTTGGTGCTGAGGCACTGCTGTCCTCATAGGAGAAGCTGGGCAGCAATCTGCCTTCCTTGGAGTATGATTTCCACGTTTTGTTTGCATCTTGACCCATTCCTTTCTAGGTTGGCTGTACTTATTTGTGACTATTTGCCTGTCCTCTTCAAATGCATTCTGCAACTACTCACTTCTACAGAGCTGTTATTTCTGACATGCCTCTCCTCACCCAGAACATCTCCTTTTAGTCAACTTTTGGGGTCACGCTGCCTACCAAATGCACAGACCTGGCTACTCAGCTAAGAAGAGGGTCCAGTAAGCAGTGCTCACATTTTTTGAATGGCTTCTCTATTATTGACTTTTTAAAATTCATTCTCCCCAATTGTTGGTAAAAGACTGTCCATAGTTGTCAGGCTAGTGAGATGTTGTTTAACTTTTAACATGTCCTGAGCTGTTTACAGTATATTCGCTGTACACCATGACAAACTCGGGCAATGTAATAAAGGCTGATACACATATACACTTTGGAGTCTATCATAAAAATAACATAAATCTTATTAGCAGTCTCATAGGTGAGAAATAAGTAAGAAAGAGATTCTTAGAATTGCTAAGTGCTTAGTCAGTGAGTCTTGCTAGCTCTAGCCCATGCATTTCTTCCCACATCACATCTTTCCTATGGAAGGGATGGAAAATCTTCACTATAATAAGATGAAAACAGCAAGTACTGTTTTTACCAATGATTAGTGTTTTATGCCCTGTTAATTTTTTAACCTGATCTTTTCATGCTAAGATAATCAGTAAGGCTGAAGTAAAATACAGGTTACTTATAAGTATTTTTCAATTTAACACCACTTACTCAATAAAACAGTTATTTCCTGGGAGTCTACCACAGGAAAGAAGGCATCTATCTAAAGCAACATCAGAGAGTTTGTAAGCCAGTGAGGTGTGACATTTGGTCAGTTGTCTACCTTAAATATCTGCAATATGACTCAAGTCTGTGTTAATATACGGTGGTCAGGCAGTGTGTTCGTGTTCTCAGGGCTATCTCTGGAGCATTAATTCTGATGTTAAAGTTATCACTTTCTTCAGCTGGCATCTCCGAAATGATCACACAGCAGCCACGTGAGTGTTGAGTAGCCTCTTTTCCCCCACCAGGCTGAGAAACTCTTGCAGCCTCCTCCTCTCTGTCTTGGGGCTTCCTCTATTTTGGAAGTGCGTTTGGCTCCTCTATGCTTTTGATGGTCCAACCCAGCCCCGAGCTCTCTTCATTGTCTTGAGTCCTTTGCTTTTCATCACTTTCCCGGTTTCTCCCTCATCCCACGCCAAGTATAAGCGAGAAGAAAACAACAAACTCCTTCCCTTGGCACGGGCAGCAGCTTTCCCTACCCATAGCCTTGGAAGAAAGGTCTCATTCAAGGGGCACAGGGCTTCTGCTCACAGTCCACTGTTAGGAATGTCAGAGACACACTTTCTGCACCGAGAGTGTGGCTCTGGAGGAATCTGGCGCCAGCTGTGAAGGTAGTGCCATTTTCTCCAATTTACTGGGTATGCAGATCATAACTGTACAAGCTATAAAAGTGGTATGCGATAAAGAGAGGTGCAGTCAAGCGCCATGGGTGTCAAGGGAAGGAGGCTCCTACTTCTATATGCAAAGAGCAGAACAAGCTTAGTGGGGGACACCAAAGATGAGTCTTAACTCTTGGTGAGGGGATGCGTCTGTGGTCAGCAGTGCATCAAAGGGAAGAGAGAATTGGTAATTATGAAGGAAGAACAATTTACATATTTCCTCTGGACCCCAAATTGTCTCATATGCAGAATTCATATGGGAGGAACTAGTATATCCAGGACGACCAAACCCAGCTCAAATGGACTCTGAAGAGTTGCTTGATGAGCTTTCATTTCCCAGGCTCTGACAAAGGGTCATGATTTTGTTTTTATCTTTATTTGTTGAGGCTCAGGAGGGACCTTCTGTCTTATAGAAGCAGGATTTGCCAGTTTCCCAGGCTCCATAAGTCACCTGTCAGCTGTTGGGTGATTGACTGGATAACGGGGAAGGAAAAGTGACTCAGGTCGGTGACCAGGATAAAAGTAATATCATTAGCCTGAGCCACAGGGAATAAGACACCTTGGGAGAAGCTAACGAGAAAAGTTACCCTGTATGTAAACAGTAGATTTATGTCTCCAAGACAATGGGGCAGCACACTTGCTTTTCATCTTCCAGACAAGCAATAATTTAAGAGAGTCATCTAAACTAGGTAATAAAGAAGGATTTTCAGAGATAGCTTGAATGGGTTTTATCAAAGAAAGCTCATAAAATAAACCTAATGGTAATGGAATTTCATTAAACACCATCCAATGCATAGTTCTAAAGGCCGGGTACTTTGTAAAGAAAATTAGAGTAAAAACACACAGTTTTTGTTTATTCAGTCAATTAACGTTCATTAAATTCTTCCAGGGATATTGCTGAGTTTATGGTTGGCGGTTTACATACTTGATGAACTAGGTGATTGCTTTTCTGATTGGTTTTAATTATCAGAGTTTGTTTTCCAGCACCTCAGAGAGATGTACTTCTGTGTAGGGAAGGACATGGGAATGAAAGAAACGGGCTAAGAGCCTACAATATCCCGAGGCAGTTGGCTTAGTGTTCTCTATGTCCCTCCATTTGAACTAGTGTCCACTAGTCAGGATGGTGGAAACTAAGAACTACAAAGCCGGGAATCGTGCTGACATGTTCTCAGTCATGTCTTAGAAGACTGTTAGCTCTTCAATCTTTGGGTTCTTTTCCCATGTGACAATAATACTTACACCTTGTGGGTTCCTAGAAAGACTTAGGCAATCATGCATGTGGGTATGTGGGTGCTGGAGAACTGAGAAATATTTCTGTGCCATTTCATGCTAACTATGTACCTCACTTAAACAAGGTAGGCAAGACCCGGAGCAATTCAAGCAACATGTTACAGCATACAGATATGAAGAGTGGAAGACCACTGAGTCACAGTTACATGCTACCATTTTAGGAGATGCATTCCATGATGGTGTAGCAGCCCTTCTCCTGACCTCTGTAGGCTGGTCAGTCCCCCAGTTTAGGCCTCAGGTTACTTTTGATTCTGTGACACGTTTCCTTCCCCAAGAGGTCTTGTTGCTCACTCCCGGGTTCTGTCTAGCAGGTGCCATAGCTCGCCTTTCAAAGACCGTACTAGTGAGTCTCGAGACCTCTCTCTCCCAAATGAACGAGGCGGTGTTTCATCTGCCATTTGTGTGTGTCAAGGAGGCAATTCTAATCTAAGATGCCCAGGCCCAGATGCAGTGGCACACATCTACAGCAGCACGCAGGAGACTAGGGCAGGTACACAACAAAACTTCGCCTGGGTTAACTACTAAGACCCATCTAAAGCAAAACACAAGCCCAATTTGGCTTCTTCAGTTTTCTCCACTTCGGGAAATAACTGTTATTTTCCGGGCAGTCTGAAACAAAAGCAGGAGCCCTCTGTGATTATTATTGTTTTCTACCACTTCCGATCTGTCAACAGCTGCTGTTTGGTCACCTCTCAAAATGTATCTCAAATATGAGTACTTCTGATACACTCATTGTCCAGCTTCCTTCTACATTAACTGAACTTTCAACATAGCCCCGGTCTCTGGGGTGATTTTGCTGTGTCACTATAAGATGCACATCGCATAAAATCAAATTTGTAGCCACTCTTAAGTATCCATTCCAGTGATGCTGAGGATATTTACGGGGCTGCCCAACCATCACCCATGCGTCAGCCTAAGACATTCTATCCTGTCCAACAGACACGCCCTGGAGTACTAGTTACTCATGCTTTGCCTTTCCCTCTGGGAATTTCTACTGCCCTTGCCATCTGCCTTCCCACCCTTCCCTTCTGTTCCTTCTCCCTTCTTTCCTTCTTCAAGTCTTCTTTCCAACTCTTGTCCCCTTTCGATAGTCTCCCTATGCAGCCCGACTGACCTCGGTGTCTCGGTGCTAGGCACTGGACCCTTACTCTACTGCACTGTTTGACTCTATGAATTCCCCTGCTCTAGACCCTGCACACCTGGAATTGAGTGTCGCACAGAAATCGTGCAACATTTGTCGCTTTGTTTACCCACCCATATTGTAGTACAAATAAGAATTTCGCTTCTTTTCGCAATCAAATAATGACCCTATTTCATTGTTTTACTTACAAATCACGTTTTACCTACTTGTTCACCCACTGATGGGCACATAGCCACTATTTAGCTACTGTAAAACTAAAACTCTGTCCTTATCATGGAGTCCCTAATTCTAAACCCAACTCGCTGCATAAGGTGGCGACTCTCTAGCTTTGGGAGAAGTCATCAGATTTTTCCACAGTAGATACAGCGTTTTACATTCCTATAAACAAAGCACAAGGCATCCGCTGCTTCAATAGCCCATTTAAAAGTTGTTATTGACCATTTATGCTGTTGTAATAGCTATGATATAGTTCCCTATAGAGTCCTCAAGGAAACAAGTAATGTCTGTCAAAACAGTAGTGCTCCCCAACTCTACTTAGGAAAATCCCAGGCTTTACTATCATCTACAAGACCAGAAGGCATCCAAGACACCATCATGAGTCCTTCAGCTTCCTCTGCTCAGGCCCTTCGCTCTTGGTAGTCTGCTACTCTGTCTCACATCATCACATGGCTTCTGCATCACTCAGCTTCACCTTGTTTCTGACCAAACATCACTTCTTCGAGGGGAGCATCCTCAGGTTGCTGAAGATGTTATCCTGACATCTTCTCATCATCTAAGGTTCTCCCTCTCCTCTTCTCCCTTATCACTCCCAAGATGATACAGGCATTTCCTGCTGATCAGCAGTCTCTCTCAGAAGCATGTCAGTACCACGTGGGGCGGGGGCTTACATTCACTCACTTTTGTGTAGACTGGAAACACTATTATTAAGAAAGCATGACTTATCAAGATTACAGATTCTGTAGGGTCCTCTCTTTAAATAAAAATCTTCATTATTTTTGTAATTTTTCATAATAGATGCCCAAAGCTTCACTGATAATCAAATATAAAACAACTAATTGTCTTTCTTTGGGAGAAGGTATAGTTTGACACTTTTATTGACTGATTAAACAATGATCTGCTGATAACCTGAATAATAGCAAGAGTATCATGAAGGCTTCATTTGAAACTAGGAATTTGCTAGAAACTTAAGGTTCCTTATTTATACTTTACAGAAAATTCTGCTGTAGGCTGTTTTTTTTTTTGTTTGTTTGCTTTTTCGTATTCACTTTCTTTGGTGTTAGAAAAAGTCAGTGGACTCTTTATTGTTTCTGTGGGGTGGGGTTCAGGAGTTCTTGGTAGGGCAGGTCCATTTTCCCTTTACCACCACAGCCTTCTGGTTTTCCCAGATGGCACCGGCCATGCTGATGGCTGCTGTGCACAGATCAGAGTGGCATTTGTTTTTCTAAATGTATTTGCATTTTTAAGAGAAAAGAAAATTCAAGAACCCGGGAGAACAAACTGGCGAAGCTCACACAGCAAGCAGACAGTGAGACGCCCATTCTAACTCAGCGCTGTATGCATCCAAAGGCTTTTGCTCAGCTGCCCACGTGATTCTACAGAGAAATCATCTTATTCCACAGAGGAGCCACACTGAGTAATGTAGAGGCCACAGGCAACGACTGTCTCATAAACTCAATCGTGACAAATATTCCTCAATTAGTGTTATGACAAGGCACATTCCCACAAGTGTCATTAAGAAGACATCAGTGAACATGATGTGGTGTCACCATAGTCATTTAAGGTCATTAGAGAGATGCAGAAGGAGGAGCTACCTTTGAAAAGCTGAAGGCGACAGAAAGTCCCCTGAGGGAGGTGAGAGGAGTGAGTTCTGACTGGAGAGGAGAAGCGATATAAAGGCGGTGTCTAGAGAAAGAGGTGCCATACAAGACTCTAGTGATGGTCTAAGGAACCAGGGGACTGAAAGGCACTTGGTCAGTATGGTAGAGCAGTGCCCTTGAAGTTGAGAGGATGGCTGGAGGAAGTGATGCAAAGGATCACTAGCTGGTTTAGTGCAGACTTGGCACGTGATGCTAGGCCCCGAGTTATCTGCTTTATAAAGCCCATCTCTCCAATTTTTCAGGAAAACTCTTAGAGATGGATATTGTCCTGCACTGTTTATTTTTGTGCTGCTGGGTGGAGACTGAACATTTTGCGTGCTAGGCAATGGCTCCACCACTTTTTTAAAAAACCTTTTATTCCAGGCCCAGTTTTACTTTTGATTTTGAGTCACATTCTCACTAAGTTGCCAGGTTGACATTGAAGTCTTTCTGTAGCCCAAGGATACCTTGAACTTGTTATCTCCCTGACTAAGCTGAGGCTGCAGGCCTGTTCCAACAGGTCCAGCTAAAACTAAGGAGGAGAGAGAGATTTATAGGTACCTTGGCTGACTGGGTATAGATTTTGGCTACTGTGACAACTGCTTGTTTTTTGTTCTGAACATGCTGTTTTCCTTTTTCAACTGACTTGGTGTGTCACTGTAGGTTTTTGGCATTGTTAGTTGAGACAGGATCACTCTGCATAGACCTGGTTGTTTTAGAACTTACTATGTAGCCCAGACTGGCCTCAGACTCACAAGATCCACCCGTTTTTGCCTTCTGAGTGTTGTGTTAATGCATCTTAATGAGTATAGGTGTCACCCAGCTGAAGAAGGCACCAACATCACATTCTCTAGTTGCATGCATATCACAATGAGTCCATTAGCTGTTAAACACTCCTCATAAGATTGCCATTGTTCTAATATTTCTACTGACCTAAATGCCCACGGTGGACCTCCTCGCTCTTCTCTTGAAGGACTTACCTTCCAGCCATTTAAACTCCTACACTGGAACTCAAAGGGAAAATTATGAAGCTTGAGAGATGTTCCACAGTCTAGTGACATTAATTAAGGAGCCTGGAGCATCTACAAATTATCTTCTGTTCTCCCAAGTCAGAGCTAATTATCAACATAATAAATACTCGATTCTTACAGCTCCTAGCACGAACTACAGCATTTAAGAGGATCAGACACTGAGATGATCATGTCCTAAGAATCTTAAACCATTTTAAAATACTCTCACTCTCTTTCAAGTTTATATAGTATCTGATAGATATGCTAAAGTTCATATTTAAAGAATACGCAGGAACCCTACATATGAATAATTATTCATTTTCTGGGCTTACGTAAAAGTGAATGTACAAATTTTATAATGCAATCAGCTCTCAGATAGCATCACAGGCTGTCAGGTAGGTTGCTGACAGGGAGGACTAGTGGGGGATATTGTGGTTAATTGTCTAAACATGTTTAACACCATTAACGTAAGGCCAGGTCTGTTCAGAGAATGGTAAGGTGGGAAAATGATGCATAAATATTTAGTGGGAAGCAGTGGCCACTGCAGAAGTATTGCCAGCAGACTTACTGCGTACTAACAATTTATCAGTGCGCTAACTAAAAACGAAGGCCATGTATTTGAGGATCAGAGAAAAGCCTTCCCCTATTTTTCTGTCCAACACAAGGTATTTTTCTTCTGTCTTCTCTCCAGGGTACCTGAGGGCAACTTCCGTGATGCTTCAAAAAGCTGTGAGCTCGTAAACCTCCCGTGTTGCCTGAGTGATCAGTGCCCATATATTACTGGCCATGCGCGGAATCTTATGACGTTTATATCCTCCCATATCTGCGGCTACAACCTTAACCTTCTTCTGAACCACAAGCTGAAGGGAGTTTCATCCAGAGCTGTTTATTCTTCAGACTGACGTCATGAGCTACAGTGACAGGCTGTTTATAACACACTTCCCGAGTCCTTCCTCATGAGTGTCGGCAATGGTGTGTGTCTGTCTGAAAGGACTGTGGGCAGGATCAAGCTGGTTAATGTGTGTCGAGCATTAGAGGCAGTGTGGGAGGTGCTCGGGGTGGGACTACATTAGGACACCGTTGTTTCCATCATGGGAAATTGCAACAAGTGCTCAAATACAATTTAGTTTTCAGAACTAGTGTCACACAGTCCACGTGGGATATAGAACTGAAGCTGCAAACTCAAACTTAAAGAGCTTTGTGTCTCTAAGAAGGCCGGGAAGAAAATCGCTGTCCTGGGACAAAGGTTAGCGAGAGAAAACAGCATTTTGTCCCTGATCTCATTCATAGCTCTGGGATTAGCATCTGAGGGTGTCAGAGGGCCATTGCCTAGATAATAGATTTTGTTTTGTTTTGTTTTTGGATAGCCAAACTGGAAACTACTGCTACCTTTTAAAAATTACTTATTTAACTTTATTTTATGTGCACTGGTGTGAAGGTGTCAGATTGGAACTGGAGTTACAGATAGTTGTGAGCTGCCATAAGGGTGCTGGGACTTGAGCTCAGGTCCTGCGGAAGAGCAGTCAGCGTGCTCTCAACTGCTGAGCCACATCTTTCCAGCCCCCTAAGTTGCCTTTCAAGGTATGAGTGATAAGCATATTTCAATACCTTTATAAGCTGGAATATTATTCAGCAATAAAAAATGAAGTAACTCACCCCCGCTCCTGTCTCTGTCCCTCTCTTTCCAGGACAATCATACTATGGAGCCGAGACAGGCTATGAACTGGGACTCCTTCTGTCTGCCTCACAGATGCTGGGGTGACTGAGGCAACCACAGGTGGTCACACACAGCTGCCACATCTCTCATTTTCCACTCTACTGTTAAGCTGAGACTCTCTGGAGACATTAGCAACAGCACAGACTATTAATAACTTCTGAATCCTTCTGGCATTCACCCAGAGCTGATGATAAATAATCAGAGAGGTAGCTTTGCCAGTGTCAAAACCATCTATAAATTTATCGGAGGTGAGCACATTCTTGGATGATTTTGCTTTTTCCACAAATGGCCTTCCTTCCAGCTCTCACTTATAACTTGAGTAGACACATGTTAGGCTCTGAGATATATCACTGAGAAACTGGGGATACGCAGGAGGGCAGAGGCAATTGTCCCTCCAGAGCTGACTTGGTAGGCTGCACCAACGCAGCAACTGGTGAACTAATGGAGAATGCGCAACCTAGCCTTATGGTTTTAAAGGGCACCAGAACAGTTTTCAGTTACTAGACCACTGTGAGAATGGTGGGGTTCTATGGGGGTGATGTCTGTGCACGTAGGTAGACATTCCAATGCTCCAGAAGAAAGACTGTTGGTTGGATGTGTGGTGTTTCAGGTGATTAAGCTATGGGACCATGCGAGTTACAGATGCTCCTGTGTAGAAGGCTCCAGAGAGCAGCTTTGTCCTTGCACTGTGTGAGGACACAGCCAGAGGGTGAGGCCCAGAACTCCACAGCAAACCTGTCACAGCACTGAACAGTTCCACTCTTTGATCTTGGACTTTCTACCCTGAAGAATGACAAGAGATGTCTGGGCTTTATAAGCCGCAGACCTAGGATACTTCGGGAGCCTGGACAGACCAAGTCGCGGCTTAAACAATGTCCCAGAGGATGACATAGGGCCAGCCACACCACACATACTTCACCTGTGGTAAATGAGTTCACGGTTTTATTTGTGGTTTCAAAATCACAGTGTGAACTTCCTCTGCCAAGTGTCCCTCCATGTCTAAATACAGGAATGGGGAAAACATTGTAGAAGCACCCTCCATAGATCCCTGGGAAATGTCGCTGTGTCGAGGCTCCAGCACACAGAGGACTCTCAGCGAGAGGTTCAGGGTAGCCCGAGCCACAGAATGGAACATGCAGGCATGAAATTCCTACCCAGTGATGAAGAGGCAAACAGGACTTAAGAGTCTAGGAACAAGTATAAAATACAAGGCATAAAATGGGATGGGCATCATCTCTAAGCTCCAAGGACATCTTAACATATTCACGTGCTAAAGTTTATACTAATCTCTATTTCTCTGACATGTGTCCTTCGAAGAGTTAAACACCCTCCAAAGACTTTTCGCTCATTTTAAAATTCTAATTCACATTGCCCGTACTTCCAAGAACAGAAGACAAGTTGCCTGGTCCTTATAGGAAAGAAAGCCCAAGGCTACGAGAGTAGGCAGGGCCTCAAACCGGCTTGGCAGCGGCTTGGCTTCCAATGTGGTCCAATGTACAAGGGGTTGCCTGTCAGGGTTGCTCCATGACCAAGAGTGTTTTCAGATCTGCTTAAGCTGCGCTGATCAGACACAGTTGTGATTTCAAAAGCTTACTGCGTCATCCGCAGGATGAAAATCTTCCTTTGAGATTCATAGGAAACGGCAAAGACTTCGGTAATCCACTGGATCCAGCTTTGTTTCATGGTCTTTAGACTAATACATTCATGAAGAGATTTTAGACTGGATGCCACGAGCTCCCCAATCACCAAGGTGACAATTCTGAATTACTTTGAGTATGTAAGGCTAGTCCACAGCCTCAGTTCTCACCTGTGACCCCAGGACACATGCCTGTTCACCAGCGCCTCCACTGCTCTTTGAAGCTGACTTGAAACAAAAGAGATACTGCTTCTGAAAATTTTCCAACGAAGACAAAAATAAAGCTTTCATTTCCCTCTGCTCTTGGGACTGGTCATTCTTAAACAAACTCCCAAGCCTTCATTGAATATTTACTGTGTGCTGAGCATAGCATTAAACTTTAGGGAAGCAGTCATGGGTAAGAATGCAGACACGGGGCTGGAGAGATGGCTCAGTGGTTAAGAGCACTGACTGCTCTTCCAGAGGACCCGGGTTCAATTTCCAGCACCCACATGGCAGCTAACAACTGTCTGAAGATCCAGTTGCAGGGGATCTGACACCTTCACACCAATGCACATAAAATAAAGTTAAATAAACCATAAAAATATTTTTTTAAAAAAAGAATGCAGACACAATCCCTGTTCCCATCAGCCATGAATCTAACACAGACCATTGAGTGGCAAGAAGTGTCCCATCCTAGGGATCAATGCCACTGTAGCCACGCCCATTGATGTGGCTGGTGAGTTTCAGTGTATGGCCACACTGCCCTGGACATGCGCCATCTCATCTGGCACAGTGCGTGTCAAGTGCACCCTGCTTCGAGTTGAGTTCTATTGTTCCGTTGTTGTCTAGCAAAGTCAACAAGCTGATTTAGTAAAATGCAAGGTATCTTTTATTTCATTCATACCTCTTTAATGTGTGTGAATGCAGGTTTGCACGTGTGTAGGCCACACATGTGGGGGGATGCACATGCATGTGGGTACACATGCACACAGAGGTCCAAAGCTGGCAGCGTTGCGGATTATCCTTGATTGCTCTCCTGCCTTATTCGGTAAAGTCAAGTCTTTCAGATGCAGAACTGTTGGATACAGCTAGTCTTACTAGCCAGTCTGCTTTGGGGATCTCTGTCTCCACCCTCTGTGGCTAGAATTATGGGCAGGCTGCCATGCCCAGTGGGCATTTGCATAGATTCTGAGGATATGAACGCTGGCTCTCAATTTGCCCAGCAAGTGCTTAACCATTGGGCCACCTCCTTACCCCCTATAAAGGATATTTAAAAATCACAGAAAAGAGGGGAAAGAACCAAAGGGCAGTGCCTGCTTATACTTCACGTCCTTGCATTAGACTTGGGAAGTTTCCTGGATATTTAAGGTGCTTTTTGGAACATGTGATTTTTTTTTTCTTGGAAAAGCAGAAAATGCTAAGAAGAGCATTTACTTCCGTGAAACCTGATATGCAAAGACAAATATACTGGATTTCATTCTCGACTGAGAACTTTACAAATGGCTGTGTTTCTTTCATTTGAACGTTTTGGTATTCAGAACACATGAGCTAACAAGGGCTAACAGTTACACACCGATTTCACATTTCCTAGCCACTACGTTACATGGTTTCCACGCCTCATTTTATTAGTCTCCCAATACTAAGAGGGTGACATTATTATCTCTGTTTTACAGATGAGGGAAATAAAGCTCAGGCAGATTAAGTACCTTAAAGAGAATGAGGTCAGGCAGCGGATATTAGCAACATCAGCCCTGTCTGTGGAGAGAAGATGTCACGAGAGAGTGGCCACTTTCAAATGAGATATAATTTTAAGAAAACATTACACTGAAGGCCTGGATAAAAGTCAGTGGCAGAGCGCGTGCCTAGCATGTACGTGGCTCTTGCTTTGAGGTCTAGTGCCAGGGGCAGAAAGAAGATAGACAGCCAGAAGACATGTTCATTAACTACCCATGAAGAATCACAAGCACGCTCCCGCAGGTCCTTAGCGCTTTCATAAGAGTGAAGCTGGGGGAAAGCCATGGTTTCTTGCTCTCCTGGGCCCAAGGGGAAAAGTTAGGCTTGCCCCTATTCCTTTGGTCCTCTTAAGAAAATCCTGGATATTTCTGACAGTTCCTCAGCTTTAGGGAAAGTTGCCAAGTGAGGGGTGAGGAAGCGGTGCCAGCTCGGGGACAGGTTTCTTCACACAGAGCCTTCGCCCAGCTCTGAACTGTACTGTATTCCACAAATGCAAACGGAACGGGAGTGAATTAGGAGGGACGAATTTGGCAGACACCTTTGTGAAGGCCAAAAACTATGTGTTATTCACCCAAAACATTGACAGAGCATTGTGTCAGGAATGTGTATTCTGTGTGTGTATACGCGCACATCTGCATGTATGTATGTGTGAATGTCATATGTGAATTTGCATTGTGTCAGGAATGTGTATTCTGTGTGTGTGTGTGTGTACACACGCACATCTGCATGCATGTATGTGTGAATGTTGTATGTGAATATGCAGTATGACAGAAAATGGTAATCAATGGATGGGCATTGAGATGTCTTCTCCAATTGCTCTTCTACCTTCTTTTTGAGACAGAGCCTCTCAGTGAACCCCACAAAACCTGATGATCAGCAAGATGGTGGGCTCCATCTAGCCCTACCCTGCAGCCTAGAGAAACAGATGTGTGTCAGGAAGCCTGCCCGGCCTCTCTGTGGGTGTTGGGGATTGGAACCCAGGCCCTCAGACCTGTGTAAGCACTAGCCCATTGACCCATCACAAAAATGAAGTGGAACCTTCAATTTTGCTGCTGAAGCAGTGTCATCTTCTATAAAACAGACGGACTCTTAAGATCCTGAAATCACAATAGATTATGTTTGCCTTGCGACTTATGTAGTCATCTAACAAATTGGATGTATCTAGAAATCAGAGGGACAGCACTAGAAAAAAAGCATTCTCTCATTTGGTTATAATGACATGGAAACTTCTTTCCCAATGGTTTCTGACCAGATGACAGGATTTACATTACATGACATTTACAGGCTGTGATAGTAATGGGTAGATTTGGTAGAAGCTGACACAAGAATCAGGTTTTAAAACTCTGTTTTGATATTGGCATGGCTTAGGATCACACATTACTATGTAATAGTCATTTTGTTTTTAAAAGCCTTGCAAGCTAACGAGAAGGGCCAGGCTTTAAGAGAGCTATGGCTTTCAGTGAAGGGAGAAAGTCGTAAGAGGAGAAGCACATTGAGAGCCTTTATAACTCACCAGTTCCCCGAGGCAGGGCTGGCTGCATTTTAAGCAGTCTATGTGGAAGACATTAATTTGCAGCTTTAAGACCGGCCGAAATGACCTTTCAAGAACCTTAGTAATTTTTTTGCATTAGTCTGGAAATTTCTTTATGCATGTCAAGCCCTTCACATATATTTTTGTATACTTCAAAGAAACCCAAAAGCTGAGACCTGTCATACCACTGAGCAGAAATAAAACAGCTGGTTATGATTTTAAATTCTCTGGGTACAGATAAGAGTTGCAACACGATGTTGGGCAGCTTGGGTGGGGGTTAGGAGATCTAGTACTACGCTGGATAGTGATGCTCTGTCCAGTACCCTAGTGACAGACGACAGATCATTTCTCTATTTTGGACCTTCCCATCTATCACTGGCGATGTATGGGTCAAGGATAGCCTAATGGGGGATGTTCCCAAGATTAGCTGTGACTATCTCATGAGAGAAAGTTAGATTCCACTTCTAAGAATGAGGGGCAGGAATATTCTGGAGTTTGCTCAGCTGTGTGGGTCTAGTGTGCTATGGGGAAGACAAGGGCTGCAGTGAACAGAGACCGATGGAAGGACAGGAAGAGGTACCTGAAGTCCCATGGGCACGCACAGGGACGAGCTAGTGCA
>JAQHUG010000036.1:3709514-3742269 GCA_028555095.1 Dicrostonyx torquatus
TCTGGTGTCAGTCAACTACATTGCTCAGACTATTGAGTTCTTGGAATTATATAGACATATTTCCTTAAACACTTAATACTTAGGAAAATTTTTGGTTAGTTCACTGGCATTTATTTACTGGACAGCTTACTGCCATAAATAATTACAACATGGGTTTGCATGTATGTGTGTGT
This sequence comes from Dicrostonyx torquatus, assembly GCA_028555095.1. Classification (NCBI taxonomy): domain Eukaryota; kingdom Metazoa; phylum Chordata; class Mammalia; order Rodentia; family Cricetidae; genus Dicrostonyx; species Dicrostonyx torquatus. The sequence goes on from JAQHUG010000036.1 coordinate 3,709,688, forward strand.
GTGTGTGTGTGTGTGTGTGTGTGTGCATGTGTGTACACAAGCATGCATGTGTATGCATGTTCATTCATGCTCTTTGACTTTGGGGGATGTAAGAGAATGAATGTCACAAATTGATATTTAATAGAGACATGTCTTAGGTTCAGGAGGAGGTGACACTTTTCCCCCAGACTTGACTAACCCATGAAAGAGCTGCTAGTTATGAAATCACTCATGATAGAGGCACTGTGCCTGTCACCCTGACGCAAGCTCTGGTTTCTCTGTAAGCAAAACTTATATAACATTTAAGCAACTGGACTAAAGGATATGCTCTAACAAATGAAATTGTAATTAAATATCTGTAAATAGATGCAGTTATCATTATTCCTAACATGTATCTAACAAAGTTATGTTCTGCCCAGATTGTGACAATGTGTTTATTTTCTGTGAAATTGAAACATACAAGATTTACTGTGTTTCTAAAGTACATAATGCAAAAAGAATAAAGGAAATGGTTCTTTGTCTATACCTAGGTGTTCTTCAGAGTTACAAGTCTCAGAATCTACGAAGAAGCAAAACCAAGGTTTCAAGGGACCACCAGGCTCAATAGTTCTCATCAGAGCAGTGCTTCTGAGTTAACCAAACACCGTGTCCTCTCAGTGAATTCTTTGAGTCCTTATATTTATTCATCCCGAGTCAGTTCGAAAGCTTGGAAGTCAAGGGTATGCTCCTACATGGCTGAATCAATAGTCGTGGAAAACATCAGTTAGTGGTTGCAGGACACATGATGTATTTTGCTTACATTTCAAGGATGCTAAGGTCTTGCTAAGAAGGTACATGTTGTATGCTTACAGCACAGGCTGTAAGTGAATATTGGGTATCTTCAACATGGATCTCTAGACCTACACAGAAATCTTCACTCAAAGGGCTACTGCATTGGACTGGTAAGAGACACACAGACAAAACCAACAAATGGAAATACAATATCATCACAATTAAGAGTTTGTGTATGAAGGCAAGCAATCATAGGACCATTAGTTCCACTCTTCTCTTGCTGCCATGTGTGTTTAAGGCACACTAGGAGAAGGAAAAAATGAAGGGGCAGAGGCAAGTGACATAGACACATTTCCTTAAAACATAAATGAAACTTAAAAAATGCAAATAACTTTGCCTCCAACTTCCATTATAGTGAACAAGGCCAGCTCCCACAGCCACGTGGGATGATGTGCTAGAAGACATCAAACATGTTTGGAACATAGAAAGCTTGTCTCTCTTAAGAGGTGACACCTGAATGTCAACACACAGATGCGTACGTCTGTTGATTTACTCTTGGGAGTTTGAATTCTTCCCCTAACCAAAGACAGAAACTCAATTGAGGATTAATTAGCATCTAAGCACTAGCATGATGCCAGCACACAGTAGGAGCTCGAGACACACAGTAGGCGCTCAAGACACGCTAAACTTCGAGGTGCCTAACTGTTTCAGCTGGGCAAATTTGGAGCCTCTTAGAACATCCTGTTTCCTGTACGATTGCCTTTCTAGAAGTAAAGAGCGATTTAGCCACGGAGTTGTGAATTGGTTAAATCATCCCATTTTCAAGAAATACATCGCGCGTTCTGTCTCCTCCAAGACTGTGTGACCCACTGTGTGCCAGGTGTTACGCGAAGTGCTGGAAACTTGACCATCCAAGAGGAGCTCACATCCACATCTGTTTATGTGCGCACACTTACAGAAAGATGGGGTGGGGACTCAGAGTGAACAATGGCTCTGGGTTGTCCTCAGCAATGGGCTGTGTCCTTTAGCTACGAAGAAGGATTCTGTAGGGGAGACTATACAAGTGTCATAGAACTCTGGAGACCATGAACGTCTACATGGAAGAAGAGGATGAGAAAGAAGTTCAAAGAGAAGTCAAGGCAGCTCAATTATGTGAGGACTATATTAGCTATGTCTTGATTATAGCATTGTATTAAACGGTTTTGCATCTGTTTATAATGATCATCAAAATTAACTGACTGTACTCAACACTGTTCCCAGAGGTAACACATATTAAACACCTTTAGTGTTCATAAGAACCAGGAGACAGGCTGGGCAGTGGTGGTGCATGCCTCCCAGCACTCTGGAGGCAGAGACAGACAGACCTCTGTGAGTTCAAGGCCAGCCTGGTCTACCAAGTGAATTCCAAGACAGGATCCAAAGCTACCGAGAAATAAACAAACAAAACAAACAAAAAAACCAAAACAAAGAAAGAAAAAGAACTAGGAGACAGATGTTATTGGTAAGTCCATTATATACATTTGGAAGCTGAGGTACAGAGATAGTAATGATATTAATAACTTGCCTAATAGCTAGGATGTAAAAATCTGAAGTACAAAAGTCAGTAGACATATCCCATAATCTTTATTCTGCCTCCTCTCATTTTAAAGATTAAGGTAATGATGTCCTTCAGGCTAAAGGATGGCTACGAGTGGTAATGAAGATCCATAGGCAACGGAAACTGAAAAACCTAAGGCTATGTGAAAATGTTGAAAAATGGTTCTAACGGTGCACCCTACCCGCTTCTAGTGAAATCAGATGTCATGGCTTCCATTCGGTGAGAAGTCATGGAGAAGAGGGGTGAGGACTTCGGGGCTTGTTTGTCCCGCCAAAGGGCGGAGTATTACCTGGCAATATAACACTAGGGAGTGGACGATCACTTCCAGGACTCACTTCCAATCCTGCATTGTAATCTCTGGTTACAGAGTGCCCAGTCAGGCAAAAGTGACCTGTCAGTGGCTGATAATCAAAAACTGACATGTTATGAATAAGCAGAATAACAAACATACATGAATCTCATTTGCTCACATCTTTAACCTGAATTCAAATGATTATGGGCTGAAATTCTGATTCCCTCTAGGTGCACAGAGAGAAATCCTCTCCTTTGCTGTGACGGCGTTTGATGGTGGGGCCTTCAGGAGAGGGTTCCATTTAGACAATAAGATCCTAAGTGTTGGCCTCTGGATGGATTAGCGTCCTTATGAGCAAAGGAAGAAAGACCAGAGCTCCCATTTCTTCTCTTCACTTTGGGAAAATGTGGCTATAAAGTGGCCCTCTGACAGCCAGGAAGGAACCCAATCAGTCATTGTCTTGATGCTGAGCCCCTCGGCCTCCAGATCTGGGAGTTCCCATGGCTTAACATGCCCAGGCTACAGGACTTGGCTACGGCGGGTTGTACAATGACAAGCACACATAAATTTTAATCTGCTCAGCTCTGGCCCAAAGATACTTTTGTTATGTTTTCCTGCAGTGCGGATGTTGTAAAGAGGCTGGCGGTTTGTTTCAGGTCAACAGCAGACGGGAGCAGAAGTAGCCTCTCTTGACTTCAAAGCCTGCTCTTCAACCGCCCAGTTGCTCAGTCTCTGGCTCTTTGTGTGTATTCAAACCCAGGCAAGTTTTAAAGGCATTGAAATGAAAAAAAAAATTCTGTGTTACATTCAGAGGCCTTGCTCCCTCTGTGGCCAATTATAGCACTAGATTTTCTTGGATGGCCACTTCCTGTAAACTGTCTTCCGTGCCTAGGCACTGCACAGGGCTTTGCACTGTGCTCCAGGGTCACGGGCATTTGCCTTGCCAGCGTCTTGGCCTCTAGCTATTGGCGATATAAATGATTTAATGCATTACATCAACACAGACTGACACGTATCTCCATGCTGTGAACAATTCTGCACCTGGTGACTAGTCTGGTAGACTACAGAATGGACATGGTTGCTCTGTGAGAATAGCATGTGTATTCATCTGCTCAAACCCTGGACCCAGCATTGGACTCCTGTTCCAAATCCAGTTTCCAGAGTTGCCATGTCTGAGGGTATTTGTGCTTTGGGCGCCAAGACAATTAAAACTGCGAGGTTCAATTTTCAAATCCATTGATATGCACCACAAACAAATGCATGAAACTGATAAACTTAAAGGACATGGACTTTTTTTCTTTTCTAAAGATACACAACAGCCATCCAGGAGGAGAACTTTCTTTATCAGACTAATTACAAGGAGATACAAAAGACAAGTTTTTATCAATCAAACTTGCTCTTACTCAGCCATGCAGAACTGCTGGGTGGAGAAAAAGCAAAGACCCAGAACTTTCTGGTGCTAGCCCATTAATGAAACCCAGGGTCAAGTAGAGAAACGGCAGGCTCCAAAAGTCAGGTGGGGTTAAGGGGTGAAGTCTGAATTTTTTTTTTTTTTTTCGAGACAGGGTTGAAGTCTGAATCCTTTGGAATCATAGTTGGCTTGTAGAAATGAGGAAGAAAAGGAAACATACCAAAATTTTGCTTTGTTAAAGCGTCCAAAAGGAAGGGCACGCTTAAGAGAACTATAAAAAGAGACAAACAACACCACGGAGGAATGCTGTACCATCTTGCCTTCGGTGGCCTATGAAGTACTTTCCTACGTAGGCCCCTTCATTGGCATCAGACTGTGCCTATAAATAAATAGGTAAGAGCAGGCATGACGATTCCATGGTGACCCACATTTCACAACTGGGGGGGGGTGCAGAGCAGGTGTCACACACCAGGGCTGTCTCTCTCACACACACACAGCCACACGTCTATTTCCCACCACACCCTTGCACACTTGACCCACTTTCTTCAGTTACTGCACTACTACATCCCATCCTTCAGGAAGCCCGTTTTCTCTGAGTCTGCTGGCTTCGGTCCCTGTCTCCAGTAACATCTTTGCCACGCTGTCATCAGGATACTTATCCTCACCAGGCATGCCAAACTTAACGCTTACGTGGTGAACTCCATAAGAATATGAGTCTGCCACCAGAACACAGAACAGTCAACGGCTCAGGCAAATAACCTCTGGACGAGGGAACCGGGAATGCACAGGAGTCAGCTGGAAATGAACAGTGATAGGGAGTCAAAGGCAGCCACAGTGAAGCGAGGCCGACCCAGAACTTTGTGGAGCTTTCCAAAGTGATCAGGCTTTGAATCAAAGCCCCGAAACTGTAGGTTAGGATTAAATACAGGCAGGTGAAAAGGAAAGAGGCCATCCAGATAGAGTTCCACGTAGCCACCAGGCAGAGGAGCGATCCCATGAAGGCCCTCGGCAAAGCAGGAGGGTCTAACAGAGACACGGAACGAACAGCGAGTTTGCCATCCTAGCTCGCTACAGGATATTGAGGGTGTCTTCTATCCTCTCCTACAGCTCTGCACCCTGGAAACCATCACATGACCACTAGCAATGTTCAGTCAAGTCTCTCACTCAGGACTGGAGAGAGAGATGTGGAAAGTCACACGTATTTTCTCGTTAGCTTTCCCCACCCCCACTTTTCCATGCCAGCGTGTTTGGCTGTATCTCTCAGAGAGGCACCTTCGCATGAACGCGGTATTAATGTGTCCCCTGGGGGTGTGCGACATGACAGTCTCACAAAGAAGAGGACAGCGCGCCTGATGTGACAGCACAAAGGTTCTGGCAGACTAGGTGTCGTCACCTAGAAACATTTTCTATTTAAAATGTTCCAACATCTTTTTTTTTTTTTTTAAATTGGAACCAAAATGGCAATGGCCCAAACTGCGCTGCCTTAGAGGGAAACACTACATTTGGCTGTAGGGCTTTTTGTTTATAAGATTTTGTTGTATTTCTTTTTATTTTTAGCTTTTGAGACAGTCTCATGTAGCACAGGCTAGCCTCAAATACTTGGATGCTCCTGCTGCTTCTGACCAAATGCTAGGATTATGGGCAAGAACTGCCACAGGCAGCTGCTTTGTAGATGTTCACACAATTCGGATGAGGTTCAGGGTCCCCAGCTCTTTGCTAGTGTTCCTAGCACTCTGCTGTCTCCACACAGGTTGTCCTTGCCTCCTGCCTGTTTGGGGAAGAAGTAAAGGCTCATGATCAACACCGTGGGATGAGAACCGAAGGCATCACTAGTGAAAATCCTGGGATGATATTTTCAAAGGATAGCTCGGAGTGTGGAAAAGACATTTTCCCCCAGGTTCTAAAACAGCTCAGAATGCACCGCGGAGGACGAAGACTTTCAGTGACTTACAACTGCACAAGCAAGGCTGCAGAGAGCAACAACGGAAAAAAACAAAAAGAAAACACCAGTGCCAGTAGAATCTTATGAGGAATAATGGCCCAATTTTAATGGAGACTTTAAGGGCAAATGGGTCCGGTCCTCTTAGGAGTTGGACACAAATCCAGCAATATCCAATTTCGCCTCTAGGTGGCAGCAACTCTCTTCCGTTCTTAACATGGCTGCCCGCCTCCTTTGTTTCCTCTCTCAAATGTAATTTCCTACTTCCTTGTCTTTCACAGGTAAATACTATGCGGTTTGGGAAGATTGCTGTAAATCACTTTCACTGAAGGACATTGGCCCATTCTTTAGTGTTCTGCAAACAGCACACAATAATTCTGGCTTAAAGTGACAAATACCAGTTGTGTTTTCTTTTCTCTCAAAGTAGTATTTCTCTTAACAGACTTTTGAGGAATGGTTAGAGAAATACGGGTAAAAAAATGAGACTGAAGAGATTTCTATTTTGCAAAAATAGTAATGTCATCCTACGGGCGATTAAAATCATTGCTGTTTTTACAGGATGTACATTGACAGGCCCGATTATAAATGCTCTCCGCAGTTTAGAGTTCAGGAAATCAGCTCTAGTGCTCATACAATGATGGAGGAAGCAGAGGGCTGCCATTCTGGGTAAACCCAAGTCAGTGCTGTATTACTCCCTAGAAGTTCACTTTCCGCTTAACTGTGACACCTACCCTTGCTGCAACCCACATTTACGGACTGTATTGAACCAGGTCCTCAACACACCTAGAGGCTCAGGATTCTAAATTGTTTGAATTAAGAAAGGCCCAAGAGAGCTGAAATAAGCGATAGCCTTGTCGAGGCTGTAATGGATGCTAGGCATGCCGATGAACCAGCGCGGCAGTAGGAAAGAGACTGCTCTAGCATAAGGCTGAGATGGGACGGTGCCTAGAGATCTCGGTTTATGGACCACTTTCCTCCAAGGCGCTCCGAAGACATGTATGATCTCCTAAGGGCAATGCAAAGACAGCTTTGCAATGGTTTAGGCCAGACATCCATTGACTGACAGAAGGGAAGACTGGAGTGCTGGAGTTTAAAGGCAATTGTGCACCAAGCTAATGGGCCCATGCTCTCTGTACCTCACAGGATGTTCTACTGCTGTCTGCCTCTTCGGTTACCAACACAATGTGGGTTGCCCGTTTGGAAAAGGCATTCTTGAAGATGGGATTCCAAGCCAGACGCTAGCAAGAAGGATTACGGGGATGAGGATGAAGCATTCTGAGCGCAGTGAGGAAGGATCTGTATGTCCTTTGCCTGAGCATCCTTATGCTCTCTGGCTATTGAATAATGGAGAGCGACACTTGAGAAAGCAATTTACTTTAGCTATTGATGATAGAGTATCCTGGTACCATTGAAAAGATGAAAAACAGCAGACTCCAAGGGAAAGCATTCAAGTTAAAATCCCTAACTCCGAGACCTTCTTTCTTTCACGGCCGCTTCTAGTTTTGAACAGAAGGGGAAACCGTAGGTGCTACGCTGTCAGGGGTCTTCTCTGTGACTTGCCAGTGATGTCATCTTTTCCTTCCGGAAACAACAACTCTTTCCCTTCCCCTTCTCTCTCCTCCTAGAATAGTCCTAGTCCTGTCAATTCCCAGGCCCTTCCTTCCTTGGCCAAGGGCTGGACACAACCAAATGGGAAATCCATCACCCATGTGGCTTCCATTCTGGTGAGTTTGAGGGGCAATGTGAAGGAGGTGCCACGCGAGGCTCGCCGGGTCCGAGCCACCATTGTAGGTCCTTCTGTGGGACCTGAAATGCTGCTGGGATTCCTGTGGTCCTGATCTGCTTCCCCTTTCACTTTGTCCTCTTTCTTTTGTCCCCAAGATTCCCCTTTGCTTATGGCAGCAAGAGTCTCTTAGTTGCCTCTACTTCTAATGGGGGACACCCCTCTGATAAGGCAGGCTAACTGAATGAAAACTTAGTAAGAGATACTGGCTGCCCCCAAACGGGCACTGGATTTCAGCAGAATGAACAGTGGGTTACAGCAGAATGGGCAGGGGATTCCAACAGAATGGAAAGTGCATTCTAGCAGAACAGGTAATTTATCAGCTGTGAATTTATATAACTGGTACCAATGATACTGAATTGCTATAAATATTTTGATAAACACATCATCTATTGCCATTTTAAGATATTAAATATTGCTAGGATGCTTTCTTTGCCAAGACACACAATAATTAATTTTAAGGAAACAATCAAGGAACTCTATAAAGAAACCAGGGGTCAGATAAAACCACAACAATGATGTGAAAATGATTTTTTTTAAAAAAGTGATTAATGACTTTGCCATACTTGTATCCTCAAAGAACCCTGTGTTTGTAAAAAGATGGCATTTCAAAAAGGCTTCCTAGATGCAAATCAAGACAGAATGTCTGGCACACAGAACTCCCTGACTGTTGAGCCTTCCAAAATTATTATTGCAAGCACTATTCCCTGCATATCCATAGACACACTAAGGGTTTGGATTGGCTTCCTATTTTCACCATTTTTCTCTCAAATACTTACATGGAGCATAGCATTAGTTTGCTAGCAATGGCAAATGTTTTATGCAAACGTACCTGTTGAATAGTAGGATGGAGGAGTAAGTTTCTCAGTCAGATGTCATGGTGCACACCTGGACTTCACAGGAGGGGGAGATCAACTTCAAGGCAGCCTTTGCTACACATGACCTAGGGTAGCCTGGGCTACCTGAGACCCTGCCTCAAACCTCCACCAAAAAAGTAGTAAAGATTGCTATTCTATAGCACCTATGCACATACATATTTTCATGTAGGAACACACTGCTTTCTGCATTGTGCATATTAATAACTCCACCTGCTCAGGTTCCATTGCTCAGATGTTCTTTCTGATAACGTTTAACCTCTGAGCAAGTTTAAAAGGGAAAGGATTCTGACAGAGGACAACAGTGTGATGTAATTTCAAATTCAGGAAGCAGCGGCAGTTCAGGCAGCTTCTCCGCAGTGAGTTATGATTATGTGAAGACTAAGCACTCGCTGCTATATAGGATGTGCCTCCCAAATAACCACTCTTGGAGAACAGTCAGTAATCATGGGAACTATACAAGTTGCTTTAGAGCACATAAATGAACGTCTTTCAGCTAGGCTCCAGCTAGTGTGAGACAGATGTATTGTCTCGATAGTCCTATCCATATCTACTGGTTCTTCACTGTGATAGTCCTATGCCTTCCTGGTCCTCTACCTGGTGGTCCTCTACATGGAAGTACTCTACCTGGTAGTCCTATACGCTGAAGTCCTGTACCTGACAGTCCTATACTTATACTGGCTACAGTGCTGACCAAATGACGTGAGTCAACAGGATGGTGACCATTCCCTGATGTGTCCGTACAGTAGGCCTACAGGGTAATCTTTATGTATGGTTCTGAGCTGGAGGCTGGTGAAAGCAAAACACTCACACATTTATAATGGAAAAAAAAATACCTCAGAATTGGTGACCTTCAGTGCTCAGCATGATCTTAGAGTCCCAATTCTCATATAATTAAGGAAATAACTAAAGAAAATGACCTCGCTTAATTTCGTCCCCACATCGTCTTTGTTGTGGCTAAGAAGATATTAGAGACCAAATCAGCTGACACAAACAGGAATGAGAACCTATTTGCTTCTTTTATCATGAAGATCTCTTGCTGAAATCTTAGGTAATAAGGAATTTAAGGAAATTAGACCAAAGATGCTGTCGTTCCTTTTCTTCTTCTTTCTTTTTTTCTTTCTTTCTTTCTTTCTTTCTTTCTTTCTTTCTTTCTTTCTTTCTTTCTCTCTCTCTCTCTCTCTCTCTCTCTTTCTAAATAAAGTCAGTTTTGAAGATGAAACACAGAATTTAACTACTTGCAGAGGTTAACAAGCTAAATTTGAGGAGGTTGCCAAAGTTAGCAGAGAATTAATGAAGCCAGATATGCTGGTGCATGCCAGTAACTCCAGCATTAGGAAAGCTGATGCAGGAGGATGGGGGTTCAAAACCAAAGAGTCTGAGGTCAGCTTGTGATCAAGACAATTAAACCAACATAAATAACTAGGCAAAATAGAGATATATGATCCTGAATTGAAACTTTTTTGAGAATTGAGAGGTGCATTCGGAAGGGTTTGAGATGTAGTTTTCCAGAGAGGCATTCCTTTTATTGGGAATCAGGGTTAAAGTGAAAACAGGTTTGCCAGTGGCACTGCTATGACCCATTTACAGGAGAAAGCTTTCTTCCAAGCCAAACTCAAAGGCCTGTGACTTATTTACCAACACAACACCTGTGGGGTCAACAACTATTCACGTGTTTATATTCACGTGGCTACGTGTTTATGGGACTGGAATTTTAACGTAACGGACTCTATACATAATGTCCTATGCTTTCGTTCTGTAAGTCAAGAAATAATTAAAGAACACAATCAATATTGTCCATCAGTACGGAATATGGGAAAAAAAAACCCAAGACGATGAGTCAAGGCTTTGGCAGAACTATTCACTACTTGTGTGTCGTGAGCAGCTATGGCTCTGTCGTCGTCCCTACATCTGCTAGCCCTGACATCGCGCTAGTGGGAATTTCCTAGGCGAAGCCTTCTGCCCATTTTGCAAGGAATGGATGTTACATAATGTTGAGGCTTTCCCTCACTTTCAAGTTGCTAGACAGCTGCCACATGGTAGAAACACTCCTGGGCAGGGGAGTATGGACTTGGGTTATTGCCCAGCTTTGCCATATCCCATCCCTATAGTGGGGTCTCCCATTTCTTCATGGGCAATGTGACCGGGGTTCCCCTGAGCTGCTGATGCTCACAGCTCAGAAGCTGCCATCTGCAAGTAGTCTGTCTCTCCTTAAATGGCTGGTTCAACTCCACATTCCTGAGTGGTTTCTCCTAGCAACAGCCTCAGTGTCTTCCTCTATTATGGGAAAAGGTTTAAAGAAGAAAAACTCATCTTACTTTTATGGTCTAAAAGCATCGAGCTTCATCCCTCTCCGAGAATCCGCGAAGACAGTGGCCACATTGCATGTATGTAAATATTTAAGCTTACCACAGCTCATCTCCAACAGTAAAACATTCAAGTGAGAACAGGAACTTCGTGACCTCTACAAAAGCTTGAGACATACCCTTGTAGACATTCAAATGTTAAACGTGATGCCATCCAGAATGCCTAATTCAGCTGGAGACTATTTAAACTGGGGCTTGCCCATGTCTATACAAAGTCAGGCATACTGGTAAGAGAGAAATCATAATTGAGACGGTGACAGCGACATCCCATAGAGAAAATGACATCTGCTTTTGTGAGGACAATCTCTATTTTAATGGGAAGAAATGCTTCATTTTCCATGTCAGCATAAAAATAACCATAAAGTCTCGATTATGTGGCATCAAGCACCAAGGCAGGCAGTGACTCTTGGCAGATGTTCCAGAGACTCTGTTCAATGACTACCATTCCCGAATAACAACAGATGTGGAGGGAAGACAGAGGGAGAAGAAACTTGAAAAGTGACAGATGAAGATACACAGAGACGGTCAAGTAGTTGAGCACTTAGCCCACCCCGACAGTGACTGCTGTTCTAACCCAGCTCTGGGGTCTATTTGACAGATATCCCCACAGAACCCTCCCGGTCCCGTCCTACCGCACGCACGCACCCACACCCAAAGATTCTAGTTTTGGATTGTACCTTTGAAGACATAATGCTGAAAATCAGACTTGGAAATGACCAAACTCCTGTGACTTTGATAAAGCTTCCAGCAAATCTGTCTACAGTGAGTTAAAATCTAACTTAACATTCAGTGTTTCCATTTGCCTGAAAAAAAAAAAGTTTTTTTTTTCCCCCCTTGCATTGCCATTCCCAGGAAAGGAAATTAAATGTTCCAAAAGAAGATTTCTACAGTGAAAGGTAGCAGAACAAGGTACCCTAAAACACAGCAGCTTGGCATAAGAATCCTTGTGCCACAGGCAGATGAGAAAATGCTGATACCTAAGAATCCACGTGACTCTAGGGAAATGAAAAGAAGCAGATGCTGGCTGGAGAGACTGCTAAGTACCTTAAGAGCATTTGCTATTCTCCCAGAGGATTTGAGTTTGGATCCCCGCTACCCATGTGGGTGTCTCCCTGTAGCCTATAATTCCGGTTCCAAGGATCAAATAGTGTCTTCTGTTCTCTATGGGCACCTATACACACATACACACATGCACACACACACGTGTGTGTGTGCGTGGGTGCATTTGCACAAACTCACACCCCAAGGTAAATTTTAAAAAGCAGATATGAGAAAATCTCGGTGTGCTCCCCATCTGCCCAGAAGAATAGGATTCATTTCTACGAGGAGAGAGAGCTTCTGTTAATCCAGGGGTGACAATGTTGGAACCCACCTAAGCAGCCCTTCCCCCTTGTACTAGAGTCCCCACATACCTACCATCCCATAACTTGCCATCCCTAGAAACTCCAAGTCTTCTCTCTCTGTCTCATCATCTCTCCAAAAACAAAACAAAGAAACAAAATCCCCTCTGGCAAGATGCTATCGGTGCCACAGAAGCCTACGTTTCAACATCCACTCACTCAGAGCCACCTATTTGGGACTATTCCCCTATGAATGTGTGACGGATATGTTCGGGAACCTGTCTTTGCTTTTCTCATGATAGCCTCTCTGCTGTCAGCTAAGATAACAAGGTCTCAGCTAGTGAACCTAAGGGATAGTAAAAGGAAAGTGGGTTTGTCCTCACCCTCTAACAAGGGCACTAGAGAGACACAGAGCAGAGGTCCAGTGTGTGATATGGACAAACTCACACACCTGCAATCCAAGGGTTTAACAATCCCCGAACCAGCAACCACTCCACAGTGTGGGGGATGTGAGGAGGAGGTTGGAGCCTGCATCCGGGTGGGTCCCTTTTCCTCAGTTGGCTCTTTATTAAATTAATCATAAAATGGCCAGAGCTTCTTTACTGTACCCTTCCATTCTTGGAGGAAGGTCTTCCTGCCATTCCTGAATCCCTGAGACTTAACACACAGCTCAGACCCTGCCTTATCCTAACACCTGCCATTGAACCCGGTAGCTCTGGTGTTCTGGGACCCTCCCTGGCTGTAGTCACAGGGCTATGGCATTTTCTTCTGGTTTGGGCAGATGCTGTTCTGTTTGAAAAGACATTTTTGTCCAGGTATTTCTTCATCTTTAGAGTACTGTTACCACGAAAGTGGCCAGTGGATGCTTCCTTGTGCCAGCATCATGCAGAGGAAAATGCTACTTAAAAAAATTTTAAGCTCACTTTACTCAATAGCAGACATTGGTTTAGGAGCTGTGGGTCATGGCCATTGACTTCCAGAACGTACCGCGTGGAGCTAGATCTAATTCCCCAGAGGAAGTTCAAGCCTCTTCATCATTGATGGATTTTAATTGCCTATTTGATGAAGAGCTTTAACTGATTGGAGCTAATCCATTTGCTAATCCATTGCACACATCCACAGTTTTCAACTCTTATGCGAACCATGTGAGGCTCTAACGGAAGCCAGCGACAAGTGAGTGATGAACTTGACATCGGATTCTACAAATGATCCCCAACCTCTATTTTGAGGAGAGCAAATATCTCCTGCCCCTTCTCACCACTGCCAGGCGAGTAGTTAAACTCTCTGACTTTTTCATAGTCAATATTTCACAACCAAGTATCAACCATTCATCACTTCACGAGGAGGACATGCTGGGTGATTCATGGCTTCCTCCTCACAGCTGATTTATCCACACACCAGAGTCACAGTGTTTACCTAAGGAAGATTCAAGGCAGTATAGATCATAGACACGTTAGCTAGTGCCCGGCCAAACAAGTTTATGCAGGGGATCTATCAGTGCTCCCGTTAGAATCAATTTAGAAATGTCTTCATCTTCTTCTGTGCCGGATTTCATCGATAAAGGACTCAGTGGCTCATCTCTCTGTTTTTCCTACTAACCATACGTCTTTACTTCTGGGATCGATTCTCTTCCGTTGTTTTTGCAGCACTGAGAATCAAATCCAGAATTTGTGAGTGTGCTAGGTAAGCGGTCTAGCACTGGGCTGTAGCCTGAGGCTTTGGAACTGATTTTAGGCATTGTCCTTCCTAAGTATTTCCCCTCAGTAGCGCCTCTCCAGGTGGCCTTCAATAAAGGTGACAAGTGAGTCCGATGAACACAGCACCGTGCATACATGTCCACACAGCACCGTGCATACATGTCAACACTGCATTACAGAATCCCAGCTTACCACGCATGTCTGTGAGCCTGACTATGATACCAGCATAAAGGACCAGGAAGCAGTTGGGAAAGTATCAGGACTTAAGAGCTCTCTCTCTCTCTCTCTCTCTCTCTCTCTCTCTCTCTCTCTGTCACACAAACACACACACACACACACACACCCCTCCCCTAGAAGACAGCCCTTGGAGGATAAAAACCATGCTTTATTTATCTTTCTAATCTAGTGCTTGTAACAGTGCCTGGGACATAAATAAATGCTGTTAAATAAACATGAGTTGAATTTTCCCAGGGCTAGTAGTAAAATCCCTTTTGGTTATTTTCATGGATTACTTATTTAGAGATAAAAGTAGTTTGAACTTACCAACCAACTGACATGCTACAAATTCTGTAGGAACAAATTACTTTTACCTCTTGCATAGAAAGGAAAAGGGAGAGGAAGAAAATATATTATTTATTCAGTGTTTCCCATTCAGCCCTCTAGAGCAAAGGGGCAGAAACCGGACCTCTGGGCTAACAGTATTCCCTAGGATCTTTGGCTCATGTTGCTCGCTTGAGTATCTCATGTTCCTTCCTCATGGAGTAAAGTTTCTTTGGTATAGTGTGCCTTCAACTAGGAACGAGTACAAATTCGATGAACTCCAAACTGGATTCCAGCCTCTTCCTTGCTTTCATTCTGTATCTCCTGGCTTTGCTAGTCTCTCACCGTCCACAGCCTGACAGGGGAGAGCATGCTTAAATGCCCGAGAGTGGCTATCAAGGATGTGCAGCCTTTGGGCAGCCAAATAAAAGGCTTCTTCTCTGAGCTCCATTTCCCCCTCGGTGAAAAAGCAGAGGATAAGATTTCACAAGAGCACCAGGCTATTCTTGAGGGCTAATTAGACTTAATGGAGGCAAACTGATCAGGTAGGATTCAAAGTGCCGTTTGTATTCCTCAAATATAATCCTGGTTTAGGAATTAAATTAATATAGAAGTGGAATCTTTGGCACTCATCTTCCCACACATTACAAAAAAAACCCAGATTTTTCTGATCAAAATCCTGTTCTAAGCACAACTTAAAAAAGTAAGATGGAGATCTTTGAATTATTAGCCATTTTTGAAGTAACATAGTACACGGCTCAGTTCCTTCATTTTTCTTTATTTCTTTTATCTTCTTTTCCATGATGTGTTATGAATTGAAAGGCTAATTTTGTGCAGTACTATAAATAGAAGCAGAATTTGAACCAATATTAATCTATTTTCTTGGTTTCACATAAAACATCTTTGAAGTCCTTTAAGTTGTCTCTTCCAAGAATCATTTATCAAATGTGGCTGAAATAACTTCATGGCATTTCTGGGCAGTTCCACTTAGGATTGTGTTCAAGAAGTCGTCAATGAAAGACCTTTGTATTGCTCCCCTGACCCGAAAAAAGTCAATAGATATTTAAGGTTAAAGCTGAAGGGGAGGGAAGTCATCTAAATATTAATGCATTTTATTTATTAATTTTATAATAATTGTGATTTATTAATAAGTTAATAAATTGATGAATTAACTAAAATTTTTCATTAGAAGCTAAAGGTGACACCTAAAAGACATCTGGGTTAATTAAGTCACGCTTTGAAAAGGAAGCACTGTTTTCAAAGACGAGTTGGGCGATTTTGGGAAGTTGGGTACATCTCTTAGGGAAAAGATGCTATCCAGAGCGTTTCTGCGAACGAATAGTTTTAACTAAAAGGAACCCTGTCAGTGTTTCCTTGCTGGTGGTTTATTCCAGGCGAGTCTGGGATCCATGGGACACTGCTTCTCTAAACAAAACAAAACGTCCGCAGCAATAAAAGAGAACGGATATTCCCAACTTGCATACTCACCAAGCAAACTTCTGGTTATTCATTCGGTTTCCCCGGACCCTGGATACTGGGGATGGATGGACCCTGTCAACAGACAAAAGGAAGTCAGGGATTGAGAAAGCATAATTTTGACCGCACACGGGAAGGCAGAAAGTATCTGCTCCATCAATGAACAAATGAATTCTCTCCTGTGAACTTGACCGTCTCTCAGTAAATAGATGCAATTAAATTCCTCTGCCCCCAACCAGAAGGCTTCTTTCTTTATCTCTCCCAAGGTAGCAAGGCATCCCGTGTCAATTGTAAAGGTCCCGAGTGCAGTACCAATGGTTTCAATGAACAGATGGACTCTTTCCTCTGCAGACACAGTTACTGAAGATGTAATCCTGGCCTGGGGGTCAGAGTGCGTAAAATAGCATGGAGGGCCATGATACCTGCCCTCGTTGAGCCCTCTTATGTCTGTTGCCATAGAAACTGCACCAAGAGACAGTTAAATGACCACACTTTCAGTCAATTTCTCAATGTTAAAGTCAAGAAAACAGCAGGGCTTCATCCAAGGGGCCAGAAGTGGGCTGTGTGTGAAGAAGGCAGGATGGAGGGGCGGAGGGAGACATCCAGGAGACAGGCTTTCTAAAATTTACGCTCTCTGAGTTGAGGAAGGAGCGAATTCATAACTTTAGCAGGTAAAAGAAGGAAATACATAGCTCCCCAAGCTTCCCAGGTTGGAGTCACGCAGGGTTTGAATTTTAAGCCTTCCAGGTGCTGCTGGTATCCTCCACCTGGGGCCCGTGGCTGGCCACCCTGCTCTTTGAGAGTTACCAGCTGGCCAAGGGAGAGTTTGGCTACTTCAGCTGCCCAGCGGTTCGCTTCTTGCTTTGGACTGCTTGCCTAGGAGTCCTGATCCAGCCATTCTTTTAGTTCGAATCATCAATGCTTTTCACTCTTCACACTTTGCTTTTCTTCACGGGGAGGGAGGAAAGGAGAAGGGGAGGGAATCAAGGAAGGATGAAGGAAGGAAACAAAATTATCTTAACTGGTCCTAAGGCCCTGTTAAAACCAGCAGCCCCAGGTCCAGCCGCACCCCAGCCCCTCACTGCTACTCAGTGAAAATCACATCAAAACAGATAGGGCAGGCCAGCCGTTTCGGGGGTGGGGGCAGGAGCGCCATCTTTCCCGAACCCGAGTCGGGTTGCACTATGTAGCTGCTTTCCTCTTCCACCCCTTATTAGCATTCTTTTTTCTCACAGCCTGCTCAGCGGTGGCTGCAGCTGAGTTGCTCAGCACAGATTTTCCGCTCTGCATGGGGGAGGGGGCGATAATTATGCAGAAAGATGGAGGGAGGCCAGGCAGCCCCTCGGCTGAACCAAGCCTCATTCAAGCGCGGCCCACTTCCTGCTGTTCCGCCGCTACAAGGATCACCTGTTGGTCTTGGCATGTGTCCAAGCTGGGGCCTGGAGGAAATGACAGCGTCAGCTAGAAGTGAAAGCCAACTCATATTCCAGCACCTCAAGATACACACTTATCTCTCTCATATATGCTTATACATGAGATACACACACACACACACACACACACACGCACGCACGCACGCACGCACGCACGCACGCACGCGCGCGACTTACATAAAAGGAAACAAAACTCATTTTCTCCTGCCTTCTTCAAACAGAATCCTCAAGATGAACATTTGAGTAAAAAAAAAAAAAATTACTCCCTAGATAACCAGATAGGGTAGCTGCAGGAGACCACCAGGAACCCAACCCTCCTGGCTGAGGCACTGGTCCCGAGAGTTAAGTACTTTTCCAGAAGTCTTTTGTTCCAAGGATTCGCTCTCTACAGCACGCCAAGTCCTTTCAACCCTTAACCCCGTTACCGCGCCCTCCTTAAGCATAGACATAGCCGGGGTTTGTGTCTGTCACATGATCAACTCCAGCAGCTGAAGCTGGAGGATCCCAGTGTCTTATCACCACCCATTTCACACCCCAAGGGCACCTAGGCGAGGGGCGCTGGGCTTCATCATTCCATTCCACATTCTAGACACTGGTGTCTTTGAGAAAAAAAAAAAATCGGTGAGCCTAGATGAAAAAAAAAATATTCTCAATACATGGTTCCCATCATGGTTTAGTAAATTTGGGGGGAAAATGCAAAACCAAAAAAACTTCTGATAATCTGAATGAGCAACTAGCCGGAACAGTTCTTAAACTCAAAGTAGGAGTTGAGAAATATTTTCTTCCTCTGAGGGTACTTATTTCACCCCAAAATGCAGACAACGATTACATGCCAGCTATCATTTAAATTTTCACTTCTTCAAAAGGACATGCCGCGTTCTGGGGAGTTCCATTTTTAAATCGCAGCGCCTCTGCCTGCTACCAGCCAGGCAGGTAGTGGAGTCAAACACCCAGTGGTATCAACTCCTGTCTAATCTGCATGTCATGCATTATTCATGACCCTCTGATTTCTGCACCTGCATCTAGGCAGGAAGCTTGCTGGGCACATCCATTATTCTTCGCGCAGCCGCACACAGGCTCCATTACTCCGGAGCCACTTTGTTCTGTAACTAAGGGTTCCAGGCCTTGCTGCTAACTGCTGGATGTGAGGAGAAGAAGACACACCAGGCTGAAGCGAAGGATGATCTTGATGTTGTGTAGCACAGCGGATCTGACAAGGTTCTCTTCAGAGACGGATTGCTATGTGGGCTATTACGGCTCACGCCGGGTGCATCGCGCGGAAGAGACGGAAGTCGCACCACCGAGGCCCTGTACACCAATTGTTCTATTTATACATACTGACTCATCTGGGATGGAAGCCTGTTTATAATTTCATTTTTTTAAAAAATTTTCCTGCTACGTTTGAAACCTTTTGATATCTTACCATAAAGATTCTTCGGGTGCAAGTACTGAACCTGCTTCCCAGATCCTGTATTATAAAGACTGTTGGAGTTCAGAGAATACGACCGTCTGCTTTTGAGTGTCTCCAGGGAGTTACGCGAAAGACTGGCAGGAAGAGGTGGGATGTGAAGTCTGGGTCCTGGACACACATTCTGAACCACCAGGAGTTTCTGGAGTGTCACGCTGTTCCACCCACCTACTAGCCACTGAAGGAGAGCTATGTCAACTTGTGGCAGCAAGTAGGACAGAGACAAAGCCAGGCAGGGTGCAAACTGTATAGCCAGCTTTCCTGGGGTTAGACCACAGTGCTGCCAGCTAATCACAGTGCCATCTCAGGCAAGTCACAGCATTGATCCATATCTCAGTGTCCTCAGCTATGGAAGGAACATGGTACAGATATGGAAGCCACACGCAGGACCACAGTCTGGAGAGTGTAAGGGGGCTGAATAGTCCCACTGTTCAGTCACATCACAGCCACCATAGGGTCACGTGGCCCCATGATATTGGTGTCAGCAAACATACTATGTTGCCATCGGCATCAACATTTATCACATACAACCATGCACAGTGCACAACATCGGACAGCAATGCGCACTGACGTCACACTGATACAGTTACTTTAGAGTCGACTCCTGCTTGTGCTTTAAAACAAACCCAAAATCAACGTGTTTTCATCAGTACTGCGGATTGAAACCAGGACCTTGTACATGGTAGCCAAATACCCTACCAGTCCACTATGACGCATGTCACCATGCACCCAACATCTCATTTACCAGGTCCCCTGGCTCAGATATCCATACCATCCCTGTTCTCAGATCTGGTGGTTGAGTCTTCAAATCCCAGTGTCTGAATATGTCCATTTACACTGGACACTTTCTTGACTAAGCAGTGGTGACCATCTCCTAAACTTTTTTCTTTCTCCTGTGCCCAGTTTGCCAGCCTGAACCACTAGTGTGTCTGGGGCCTCATTTCCTATGTTTTCTTCTCTCCCTTGTGGATGCTTATTCTGTTATCTGTTGAACAGGTTTCCATCATGGCTACTGTCACCATCTCACCACCTACACAGTGACTGGAGCAGGTAGTCCTTGTGGGTAACACTCTACCAACCTGTCACTCTTTAATGGCCATTCTGCCCAATCACATTTCCAAGGAGGTGTCCAAGTGCCATGAAACCTAAACATAAAAGTGGGCAATTGCCCGAGACTCTATAAGCCTAGCTTTCTGAATATTTCCCTGGTGCAGAAGTCTTAGATCAAATCAGTATGCCATGCTTTCTTCTGGCTAACTTACATTTTGTTACATGAATACCACCCAGTCCACAAATCCTCTCGATGAGTAAGAAAAAGGGATACCTACCCCAACCACCCCAACCACCTTCAGGCCTCAATCAGACAGGGTTTCTCAGTCCTACTTTTTCCTTGAGGGGACAGAAGGAAGGGGTCACCTCAAGAAATGGCAGTGTGACTGACAAGGCTGCCCTATGTAAGAGAACTTGCTTCCTACTGACAAAACAGGATAAGCTCTACATACCACGGAAATCTGAAAACAGAACACAACAAAACAAAATCCAACCAACCAACCAAGCAACTAAATGAGCACACTAAATGTCCAGCTCATGTGCCCTGTATCAGAGACATGGCTTCCTATTGAGAAGTCAGAGTAAACTACTTCACAGACCAAGAAGATTTTCTGATAGGCTGCCACCCTATGTGTGTGATTAGATATTTGATAACTCTTAAAAACCATTACATACTTATGCTTGCTATTCTATTTTTCTGTTATATATGTCATACTTTCATCTACAAACTAAGCAAATGCTACAAAAGTCCTTTTAATAATTCATTTTACTGCTTTGTTGAGGACTTAGAAATAGTTCCACAGTTATTATTAAATATCAACATGTTCTTATGCAAAACATGCGAAAGATAATTTAGAAATGATTTAGAATTGGATTTGCTTTAATTCTTACAGTCACAGCGCTGGGAACAAATTCTCATGAGCATTCAGGCTAGTCCACATGTTATTCTAATAAATACACTACACCTGGGCAAATAATGAGGATGCAAATCATCAAATAAAGTGGGTCCTTTTTATGCTTAGCAAAAAATTTATATCTATGATTAGATGACCACTAGAAATACCATATACCAAAGGGTATGAGAGATCTCAGCGGTAGGGATTTCATGAATAAGTGTGAGCCCCTGGTTTATATTTTCACACCACTAAACAGAACCAAAAATTTTATGTACAAGCACATATGTACATACACATACAATGTACATATTTATGTATACACACAATGCTTTTCTGGTTACTATACAAAACAGTTTATTTCATTATGACACTCTCATCCACACATATGTTGTCATGGCACCAACATATATTTTCCAATGTTCCTTTTAGGATCTTTTTTGACATCCTTTCCTATGCAAGTACATTAATATTTTTAGAGGTGTGGGGTGAACTGAATCACCACATGGAATTAATGTTGTAATCATTGTTTTACATGTTTACTGTAATACTTACTTGGACGCCTACAGACACTTAGGTAGATTATGGTAAACAGTGTAAAAAGTAGAGCCTGGGCTGGAGATATGGATAAGTCAGTAAAGGTCCTGACACAAAAGCATGGGGCCTAAGTTCAGATCCCAAGAAATCCAATAAAATTTGGGTGTGGCAGCATGCTCAAGAGACCTCAGTACTGAAGGGCAGAGACGAGTGAACCCTAGCCACAGTGAAGTCCATGGTCTTCAGGTTCGGTGAGTTTGTCTCAAAAAGTAAGATGAAGAATGAGAGAGGAGCACATCTAATGTTGAACTCTGACCCCCGCATACACATTCAAACGTGATATGCACCTGTAAACACACGACATGCCACATGCACATAACACAACAAGAATAAATATAAATACAGTGTATTGAAAGGAATGATGATGTTTATTTCTGCTGCATATTGACAGAGGCTGCAGATTTCACAGGAGAACACTGGGGACATCCTCATCTCGAGGCATCAATTCATCCTGACCTCATCCCTCACTACCTCTCTTGCCCTCACCTATGCGGTTACTCTGAGTGTTCCTCCCCACACCTCTGGTGTCATGTGTAGTTCATGTGTGCTCCTCAGAGGCTACCCACAACATGTCCCTAGTTCTCACACTATGGGGAACCCTCCAGATGCTGAATGCAGGGTACATTTTGATGTACACTTAATTCATACTGTCTGTCTCTCCAAGTCCACACGAATGTTTCAAGAAGGTGTTTCCCTCTTTGTTCACAATTGTATCTCCACTACCTGGTACCACGTAGACATTCAACAAAAAGCAGTTGTATGGGGAGCCCTGCTTTCCTACCAAACTCTAACTTCTACGGTGGAAAGAACAAAGGCTGTACTTGTATAAGCCACCAGTGTACCTTTGGGATTTGGCACACACAATGTCCAAGTACACACTAACAAACGAAGACACAAAGCTTTCCATTTTAAACATGATCTATTTCATGGACTTACTGAACATTTATCTTCATATCTAGAACATCAGTAAATAAGTAATGAGTTCCATCCGGCAGGCATTGCTTAATGGCTGCCATGGGGAGGTGCTGGCACTGAGGGCAGCGACTGACAGACTAGCTGAGGCCAACAAGGAGCTGCCAGAGGATTGAAGGCACAGGAATGAGGAGGAGTTCCAAAGTCATAGGAGCAAAGAGAGAATTGCATCTGTAGTAATGAGGAGGAGTGGGGTGTGGGGGCTGCATTCCTCGGCACCCAGCTCCTAGCCGCGGGCCTGCTTTTGGCCCTGGCTATCTTATACTTGGAATAATTACACACAAACTGTATTCATTTAAATACTGCCTGGCCCATTAGTTTTAACCTCTTATACATATTAGTTTAACCCATATCTAGTAATCTGTGTATCACCACGTGGTCGTGGCTTACCGGGAAGATTCTAACCAAAGTCCATCTTGGGCTGGAGAAACATGGTGTCTGCTCCAGTGCCTTCTCTCTCCCAACCTTCTGTTCTGTCTACTCCGCCTACCTAAGGGCTGCCCTGTCAAAAGGCCGAGGCAGTTTCTTTATTTAACTAATGAAAGCAACAGAAATACAGAAGGACCCTCCTACACCATGCTTCAAAGTGTAAAGTGCCAAGATTGCATGAGGGAAAGACAGGATGGATGGAAAGGACAATTCCCAGAGACAGAATGGGACAGGGGTGGGAGGACACTGAGAGAAGAGGTCACCTCAACAAGTGAACTGAAGTTGTGAGGTGAATCATTTCGCCTTGTCAAAGTGGGGGTTCAGAGACATTTGACACCAGAATGTGAAGATGTCATTAGCATATAGATGGTCCAATAAATGCCTAAAGCATTAGTAGTTAGGACAGGGAGCTGTAGGGTATCAACTTTGCTCTATTGCTCAGAGCTGTGCATGGATCCTTTACTGCTTTGATTTAGACATCATGTACTGAATGCCATCTACTTACACCTAAATATAAATATTAATCAAGCATTTCCTGGAGCAGGCAGTGTCTTTGGCCTCTAAATAGATGGTAGACGCCTATGTACTGTGACAGTGGGTGGATGTGGGAGGTGCTCTTGACTTTGACGAGAACTCTGGTTTCAGGCTGCCCATCCTACAGAGTGAGCACACAGTGACGACAGCCCACACTGCATGTACCCTGTGCTGAGCAGCAGCAGGGACAGTTAAACCACTGAGGGGACAGGAATAAAGCTATGGATTTGACAGAGATAGTTTCTAGCTGATAGATAAGGGGAATTTTAAAGGATACATTGTGCAGCTAGGGAAAGGGGAAAAGGAATTCCTTCTAGAGATCTGGAAATGCCCTGAAAGGTGGAAACATAGACAGACAGAACTGTGGACTGGTGGAGAGAGCTGGGGTAATAGGGTGGGCAGGCCTAGAGGGGCCGTAGATTAAGGGTCTTGTGTAGTATGCTAAATACTTGACTTAAAAGAATTAGAGGACAGCTACCAATGGATTTTGTGATTAGATATGCTACAATCAGGTTTATAAACAAGAAAAATCATCTTGGCAGCTTGGTGCAAAGCATGGCCTGGGGGGAGTGTGTGACTCATGAAGACCATTTGGAAGCTAAAGTAATAATGTCTCAGCTGGCACAGGGGAACAGTGGTGGGCAGAGGAAGGAAGAGGAGGATGGATGCTTAATAAGCTAGGATTAACACCAGGTGTGCTGTTTCACACCTGTGCTCAGAGTGCACAGCAGGGGAAGCTGAACAATTGCAAGCTTGAGGTTGGGCTCGGTTATCTGGTGAGTTTAAGAATAGCCTGAACTGTGTAGGAAGATGTGTCTTGAAAATGCCAAGCATGGAGATGCGCTTGGCCAGCATATACGAGACTCAGGGTTAGACCCTCAACACAGCACACACACCACCCCCATACACACGCACTTACAACCAACAAAACAGAAGAAGAAAGAGAAATCAAACCAACCAACTCTGGGGTATATCCATTAAAACTCGCTGTAAGGAAGAGTGGAACAGGCTACTGCAGGGTGATGTGGTTTAATCATAGACTATGGGCCCAAGAATTACGAGCTTGTGCTGTTTGTAAAAACTCTGAGGGCAGAGAGTTAATGCAAGGCTACTGGACAGCCTGTGTGACTGGCTGCAAGTAGCCCCTGCATGATTTCATGGGTATGATATAATCTAAAAGGAGGTCCTGTCTTTCTCCCGCACCTGAGAACTGAAAGGGTACCGTCAGATATTCCTGTTGGACCCCAGCATCTTCTACAGCATCACATCATCTCCTGGACAGCTACAACTAGATTTAGAAGTAACTCACAAAGGTTTCAATAAAACCTTGTGCAAACACACACACACACACACACACACACAGCATTCTCGGAGATCTAGTGTAGGTGGCAAGTGACATGTGGCGAGGTGTGGTACTATAAGAAAGTTAAGGTAACAATGTATAGGCAGCACCTAAGGATCACCTAAGGGAAGTGATAGAAGAAGCTGACTCATGCCATAAAGGAGAATTTCAGACTTAAAGAAGATTTCATAATGATGGCTCAGGGCACTTGCTATGCTTGCATGAAGAACTAAGTTAGAAGCCCCATTACCCATGTAGAAAAGCAAGATTCCTTGTTTCTATAATTCTAGAAGATCGACAGAGAGATGGGAGGCCAAGAAAGGAGAATCCCCAGAAGCTCATTGCCAGCTACCCTGGTGCACCCCGATGGCAATGGTCATCAACTAAGAGAGACCCTGCCTCAAAGAGGCAGAAGGGGAGGGATGGACCTCCAGATTATCCTCTGATCTCCAAATGTGTACTAGGCATGAGTGTTCATGGACATGTGTGAGTGTATATGCACGCACGCGTGCACACACACGTACACACACACACACATTTTTAAGTAAAGACATATTCATAGTGAATTTCTGATAGACTTGAGCAGCGAATGCTGAGAAAGAAGTTGGAGATGTGAGCATTCTCACCGTATAAATGTACTGCAATCGTCATGGAGGCCGAGTTAGGGCGAAGGAACAATACAACAGGCCCTGTGTGCTGCTTGGAATGAAAATGCTCCACCCCTGCAGACTTACAGGGCGTGGCATTATCAGAAGCCTGGCTATGTTGCAGTAGATGTAGCCTTGTTGGAGGGAGTGTGTAATAGAGGGATGAGCTTTGAGCTTTCAGAAGCTCAAGCCAGACCTACTGACTCACTCTCTCTTTTGGCTGCTTGCAGATCCAGATAGAGAATTTTCTCATCTATTCTCCAGCACCATGTCTGCCCGCATGCTGTCATGCTGCCTGCAGTGCTGATGATGGACTAGACCTCTGACCTATAAGTCAGCTCCAATTAAATGCTTTCCATTATAACACATGTTGTGGTCATGGTGTCTCTTAACAGCAATAAAGTCCATAAGACACCAGTATCCCAGGAAATGTGACATCTTGGAACTCACGAGAAGTCATTATTTCAGTACTCAGCTTTGTCATCCCACAGGATTTTGGTTCCCAACCCAAAGAGCAGGAGGAGATGATGCTCACCTGGCCTTTCCCAGGTGCCATTCAAGCCAAACCAAAAAAAAAAAAAAAAAGAAGCGCTGACCTCATATTGATTCTGTCAATAAATCCAGAAACCCAGCAGAGGTCACTGAGGGAATGAACACCTCTTATTCTTCCCAGTCAGCAGAAGGTGCGTGTGTCTCTGGTGCAACCTATGTTCTACTAATCCCCCCTCTACAGCTAAATCATTGCTTTAGTCCACTCCTCTCAACAACACTTTCTCGAAAACCACCCTGGCAATTCATTTCCTATACTATGAGCATAGTGACTTACATAGACATATCTAGCTATACCTATATCTTATCATCTATACCTATATCTAATCACCTATATCTATATCGACATATCTTTTATCTTTTGAGATTATAGATATCATTTCACCCTTCTTTTTCCTCACACCAAATCCTCCCCCAATATACACATCTTAGCATTCTTTCAACCTCATGGTCTTTTTTAAAAATTAATTGCTGTTATGTGCATATACAGGAGACATATATTTATTTATGTATCCAAATATGTAAATACAGTCTGCTCAGTATGTATAATGTGACTTGTATATATATGTTTTCAGCATCCTTAGTTGCCTGTGTAGGGTTGAGGCCTTGAGAGCATTTCTCCTTCCGCACTAACAAGTCTACTGCTATAATCCTTGTTCATCCCAGCTTCTGACATTACTAGGAGACATTATCTCATCGCAAACTCCCAGTTTCTCTGGATCTTATGATCTTTCTGCCATATCTTCTACAATGATCTCTAACTCTTATGTACAGGAGTTGTATTTTAAATGTATCCATTGGAAATGGGATCTACAGTTCTATATTTTGATTGGCTGTGGTTTTCTGAAATAGTCTCCATCTGTTGCAGAAAGAAGTTTCCTGGAAGAGAGGCGAGGACTACACTTATCTGTGGGTATAAGGTCAAATATTTAGAATGTTATTAGGGTTGAAAAACGTGTAGGGTCTCCTCCAAGATTCATGACTTCACTAACCTTAGGGAGCTGGAGAGGTTTTCATAACCGGGCATAACTTTCCTACTGTTGAACAGGTCTTAAGTCCATTTAAGAGAGATGCTTGTTACCACCCACGGATGCACGCCACTGTGCATTCTTAGGATTACCATGCAATGCTGGTCATTGCTGTGGCTCTTTGGCATCATAACTAGGTAAGGCTGTTAACTGTTTCATGCCTTGTCTGCTTGCATGGCATTTCAGGGAGGTAACATAGTGACATGATTTTTTAAGGGCAAAATTATTTTTATTCTCTTGTTCCTTTAGTAATTTTCAGTGTTCTTGCAATACAGCCAAGTCCCAACCTTGTCTAAAAGTCTGTGCAGGCCCCTATCCACTTCTCTAGCACTCTCTTCTCTGCTACTCCACCCTTCCGTTCTCAGATCCACTGACCCTGGCCACATTTTTCTTCATTCTTCTTTTCTCGTGCCTCTGCACGAGAGGTGCCTTTTACTCAGCATCTTCCTTCACCCTTTGTAATTCACCCATGCTACTCACCCTTTAGCTCTTCAGCTCAACTCCCCTTCTGTCTTCCCAGCTCCTCCCATGAGATCTCACCTAACTATCACAGACCCTCTCAACTCCGTCCTTCATAACATTCATGCTTTGAAGAGTCCATATATGGAATTACTGGTTGGGAATGACTTTTTTTTTCTTAGCTCATACTGCTCATGTAACACTATGTCCTATCTTTCTAGTATGGAGTAGACTCGTATTCAAGAAGTGCTCACCCGGTGAAAATAAACATGGTAAGTCATAATGGTTCTCCTTTGTTTTTTTTTCTATTTATTTATTGTAACAATCTATAAAATAAGTCCAAGTATCAGTGTTTCTATCCACATAAGTAAATATATGCTATCAAATAAACAGGGTGGATGAGAAGGTGAATTAAAGAGATATGGCCCAAAGGAAAGGTTTGGATTAGTGGGTGATGGTTTCCTTGAACCTGACTTAGCTCACACCTGGCACCTGTGCCCAGGGGCCACATGGAGCATACACAGACACACACAGACACACACACACACACACACACACACACACACACTCAATTATGAAGGAATCTGTGGGCACTGTAAAGCAATAGTGGAATTCAGATGAGGTCTGTAGTTAGGTAACTGCTGAGGCAATTATAATTTCCTGCTTTGGATAACTCGGGGTATGCAACATATCAAGTTTAGGGAAATCAAGCAATGAGTATATGCTAATTGTTATGTTCCTTGGTACTTTGAAGTCCTAAAGTATCACTGAAGAGAACATTTTTTTTTTAGATGCCATGCTTTTGTTGGGATAAGGGGTTAATATAAATCCTGTAGGAAGGATTTCTTACATGTTTATCTCAGTGATCCATCTTTTTCATTTTTCTCAACAGCTTGTATTATAAATAACATCCATTATATGTATGCTGATGAATATATTGGATATGTATATAAAATAATACAAGAGTATACATATTCTCTTTAATAATAAGCCAATCAATCATATTATACTACATTTATGATTTTGTATGTAGTACAGAATAGCAAAAGTCATGCTGTACATTGGTAGAGAAAATAGAGTAAGACAAAAAGGGATGAGGCCATTTTTAAAGGTTAATAAAAACAAAAATAAAGGTTAAAAAATTAAAAAGGTTAATAAAAAAGGCTGAGGGTTGGAGGAAGGATTTTAGATTGTATCTATAGAGTAACTCAAACTTCATTATGGAGCTGACCTTCATCTAGGTCACACAGTTCCGAAATTCCTGCCCTGCCCTGAGACAAAATGATAATTCCTTCAATTTTCCACTTGACTTTGCATGTGCATAATGCCTGACATTATTTTTCAGTGTTCTGTGGATGGTGCATTAAGATTCCAGGCTTTTAATCTATGAGCTGAACTACTTTGATTTAGCCATTAGCACAGATTGAGTCGGGGAAAGTTCGTGAATTGGCAGACACCCCGGCTGGTGGTTATTCCATTACTCAGTGGCACTGCCTTTTCTCGATGGGGGGTGTCCTGTGAGAGGAGTAGGTAGTGGGGAGCTACTGCAGATGAGTTTGCTGTCTGGCTGCATTAATTCTGAGAGGTCTCATTTGGGCTTAAAGAAGATCAAAACAAAGTAGATAATTCCGGCATTTTGTGAGCGCGAATTGCAACCTATTCGAATTCAGCATTCTTTCAAAAAGGGGCTAAGCAACATTTTTTTTCCTTTGAGTTGGACATAATTTTATATCATTTGGTTCACAGATATAATAGAAACGATATAAGCTGGATGCTAAAGATAAATCATCTCCACTAGGGGAAAATAGAGTTTACATTTTGCTTCCAGTAAAATCTCGACGGCTAGAAACCCCCAATATGGCAATTAAATGTAATCATTCTCTTTATTTATGTGTTTACAAAATGGGTTATGCCTGCGTGTATGCTGTGTGTATTTACGTGTATAGAAATCTGATTCCTGGCTTGTTCTTATTTAAGTGAATTCGAAGCAAATCAAAGGGAAAAGCTTTGAGGAGTTGGTTTCAGTGCTGAGTCACAGAACTCAGAGCCATAGGGACTGCTTTGATAGTCTTGTCCCTATCCATACTAGCAATCGGGCTGCATGGGTTTCCTCTAAGGTAAAGCTGCTAGCACCTTAAGAACCCACAAAACGCAGGGAGGCACCTTAGTGTCAGAACTTGGCATTTGATGTTAGGAGCCGCCAACCACCCCACTGCACACACACAGGCCTGAGGGGTATGTGAAAATTGGCCAGGAATATATGGAGAATCACAGGTCAGTCCACCGACAGGCTGCAACAAACCCGGGTGGACTCCTCCACACAGGTCTCCAAAATGAGACAGGTTTTTAGCCACTGAGCAACGTGACAAGTCAGACAAATTTACCACGTCCGGCCCTGCTAGGTTTCCTGGCTGCACGTTTTCTTCCCACTCTGCTTGGTGCAACTCAATCCAAAGAAGATAGATCTGTCTTCAAGAAAAAACATCCAGGATTTTACTTTACTAACCAAGTGACTAACACAGAAGTTATTAATGATGAATACTTTCTACATCCGTCTTCTGGTTGCTGACGAAGCACACTCTCACTGATATAATTAAAGGAAAACTAAACAGGAAGGAACCGATTAAAATAGATGAGACTGCTTTGTCCAATACACCCACCAATCAGATTATGTAACATTAATAAAATTAATATGAGCCTTGACCTTAAAAATGACAACAGTTCATTTGCGTGAATACATGATAACAAATAATGGTTTAAGAAAGGATAAACGGAAATAAAGCTCAGAATATGTGGTTTTTCTCAATAGCTGGTTCCAGGCAGTAGACAACCCAACAGTCAAGAACTAGGAGAAGAATGGCTAGAGATAAGAGGACGAATAACTCCATCAGTTTCTTAAAGGGCAGGATGTGACCCCATCTGGTTCAGGCAACTGAACAAGAAGGACTGAAAAACACACGAGCAACAGGGAAAGTCAACTCTGAGTACTTCAGAAGGGCAGGAGAGAAAAAAGCTCCTTTAAGCTGATGGTGTGAGCTTAGAGCTGGGAATCATAGCATGCAGTTCTGATTGGACATGGGCAGACACCTAGGTGTTCTACTTGATGTGGGATTCCCCTCTGTGTGCTGTGAATATGTTTTATTACCATCGGTTAATGAATAAAGCTGTTTCGGCCAATGGCTTAGTAGAGCAAAGCCAGGCAGCAAATCTTAACAGAAACATATAGAGAAAGTAGGTGGAGTCAGAGAGGCGCCATGTAGCTGCCAAAGGAGGCAGAGGTCATGGAGTTGCCCAAGAAACCATGAGCCTCTTGGTAAAATATAAAATGATAAAAATGGGTTAAGATGTAAGAGTTAGTTGATAAGAAGCCTGAGCTAATAGGCCAAACAGTATTGGAATTAATAGAGTTTCTGTGTGATTGTTCAGATTTGGGTGGCTGGGAAACGAATGAGCAGTCTCCCTTTACATCTGCTGAAGAACACTTCAAGAGCAAAAGAGGAGGAAGAGGAACTGGTGAACGCCTGAAAACAAAGTCACGTGAAGATGCAGTCCAGGAATGTTAATGGCTCTGATGACCACAGACGAGGATTTGGGGGTGTTCTCTCCAGGGTGTACAGACCACCAGAAGATGCTGTAATGTGAGGCAAGGATTCAGTAGCAATCGCTATGCAGGTGAAGAGGCAAGTAAACTGGGGTCAGGAGCCCACACAGGCAGTCTCATAATGGAGGAGTCAAGAAAACTGTGGGTACAATGAAGAGTCTCCAAATGCACAGTGGCCAAAAACTAGTTCACACTCAAACCTGTAAGGAACACAAAGTGTTTCTGGCAGCCCTCATCTGTGCTGCATCATGGGAATTCCTTGTAGCCTTGGTGGTGGGCAAACAACATGCGGTCTGCACACCTCATGCCAGCATGCCACATCACACAAATGAGAAGTGCTCCATGCGCCCAGGCTCAGAGTCTACAAAGACTCCGGTCTGTTATGAACTGCATTGTTTGCACTACAGACAAAGTATTCTTGTGCTATACAAACAATGATTTGATAGTGAGAAACAGATTTTTATAGAATTTCCTACTGACGTTCATTGAATGTAAACCTCAACTTGGTATTTTGGATTTTACGATGTTAGGATTTCTCACTTAAAAAATTGCAATTTGAGTCACTGGCTTGAGTTTCTCATATAGTCAAATGAATATTGATTTGGGATTAGGATAGAATTTATAGAATTTCTAAAACAGCCCAAATACACTTCTGACATTTTGTGTTCCATATTTATGTCAAGTTGGTGATAATAAAATCAAAATATGGATCAACTCTGGAAAATGTAAAAGATGCTCTACATTCTGAAGTATCAAATATTTGGCCCAGATTTAATTTTTTATGTAAAAATAAACATGCACATCTCTTAGTTAGCTTCAGCTTTCAACAGGATACAGCCCAGTGTTATCCATGTGAGTGTCATTTGGGGTGTTGCATGGATCAGACTGACCTGTGGGTGTGTCTATATGAGGTCAAACCCACTATGGGCAAGGCAACCCCTGGGCAGTGCTCTTGACTTTTATATATATATATAAAGGTGGTTGATAACTGGTCTTAAGGGGGGCAATAAGCAACATTTCTTCAGAGCTTCTGTTTTAGTTCCTGCCCTGATGGGTTGTTACCTATATTGGCCATGGTGTTTATCACAGCAATAGAAGGCAAACTAGGACATCTATTACATTAGTATGAAAGTATAATTTGGTCTTTAAGAAAGAGTAAAGTTGAGGGGCATCTAGGCTGTTTCCAGGTTCTTACTATTGCAAATAATGCTGCTATGAACATAGTTAAGCAAATGTCCTTGTAGTATGGTTGAGCATCTCTTGGGTATATGCCCAAGAGTGGTATGGCTGGGTTCTGAGGTAGATTGATTCCCAATTTCCTGAGAAACTGACATACTAATTTCCAGAGAGTGGTTGTTCAAGTTTGCATTCCCACCAGCAATGGAGGAGTGTTCGCCTTACTGTACGTCCTCCCTAGCATAAGCTATCATTGGTGTTTTTGATCTTGGCCATTTCTACAGGTGTAAGATAGTAGCTCAGAGTTGTTTTGATTTGCATTTCTCTGATGGCTAAGG
>JAQHUG010000036.1:3743774-3775213 GCA_028555095.1 Dicrostonyx torquatus
ACAAATTAAATTTTAAAAAAGAATTTAAAAATAATAGTAAAGCTATATGTACACCAAACAACTGTTTAAAATCAAACTGTAATTTGCTAATATTTTTAGTTTTTATATGTATTTTAAATATTTTAATATCAAGAGTAGGGTCAAATTTTCTTAGGTGAAAAGGGATGATGAAAACATTTAGAAACTGTTGTGGCTGGAGAGATGACTTAGTGATTAAGAGTATTTGCTGCTCTTAAAGATGATGGGAGTTCAGTTCCCAGCATCTACAGTGGACTGTCTAGTTCTTGTAGCCCCAGGTCCAGAGAATTTGATGTCCTCTTTGTGCTTCTACAAGTATCCCTACACACATGCACATATATACACACAGACAAGTAAAACTAAAATGAATCTTCTCATTAAAAAAAATGTTCTGAAGCTAAGAAGTAGTGGTACACTCCTTTAATTCTAGCACGTAGGAGGCAGAGGCAGGATCTCTTGAGTTTGAGGCCAGTTTGGTCTACAAAGAGAGTTCCAGTAGAGGTACCAAAGCTATACAGAGAAACCCTAGCTGGAAAAAAAAGGAAAGGAAAAAGGAAAAAAAGGAACCCCTGCAGGGCCCCATGCCTAACCAGTCCTAAGTTCCTTGCCTCATCAACAGCGTGTTCCATCTCATAACATGGGTCTCACATCAATACAATACAAAGTGGTTGATTGCTCCAGTAACAACTGTGCCACTATGGCACTAGTACATCTTGCAGGCAAGTTACTGTTACGGTTAGTAGAAATGGTGGCTTGATGAGACTTATGATTACATTTACCCTCTGGTAGCATAAATAGTAACTTTCAGTATCATGAATGCTAGTAAGTAGGGGTGAAGTTTTTTGTTAAGCACTAGCTTGATTTTTTTTCTACATTCAATGACAAAAGTCAGAGCCTTATGGTCAGGTTGTAGAATCAATAGCATTGGCAATATACTGTAATGTTTGTATGTCTTGGAGTAGTCTATAAGACTTTTTGGTCAATAACTCAACAGGATATATATCCCATTTCTGGTACTTGAGGCTTTATTTGGCAGCATATGGGGTTTTGTCTCTTCATTATATGGTAATTCCATTTAAATTTCTTTTACTAATTTAGGAAGCTTCTAGACTAATAGGATTCCATTTGGCTTCTCAAAAGGCTTTCAATGTTTTTTGTCCCACCTCCTATTCCCTCCTTAATTAATCCTCCTATTTTCTTACTCTATTTATACCTTTATAACACTGGATTCTACATTCTTTTCTTAGGAAGATGCCCTTCTACCCAGTGGTGCTTATGATATACCTAACCTATATAGATATTCTAAGTGAAACACACCTTTCTTAAGCTTAAATACTGACATCTATCTGTAAAAGAAACACAGTATTTTTCTTTCTGAGTCTGGGTTACCTTACTCAGAATGATTGTTTCTAGCTTCATCTATTTACTTACAAATTTTATAATTTCACTTTTATTAAAAGCTAAGTAGTCTTCCATTGTGTAACTACACCACTGATTCATCTAGGCAGTTTCCAAATTCTGACTATTTTGAATAGAATACTAATGAACAAGGATGAGCAAGTGTTTCCATAGAAAGATGTAGAGACTTTTAGGCATATGCCCAAGAGCAGTGTAGCTGGATTTTGTGGTAAATCTATTTTCATCTTTTTGAGAACTAAAATGACAACTAATGATATATTGCTATATCCATAGATCAGGGCATCCTTTGACTCTCATCAGAGAAGCTTTTCTTCATGTATTTGTTAATTAACATAGAGGTCCACAATGTGACAATGTGCAGACAGTGAGAGACCAATGGGTGCTCAGCCCTATATTGAATGTCTTCATCACACTCTTCTCAAGACTCATCTATAGATGAGGCAGGATTGCAAAGAGCTAGAGGTCATAGACTACTCCATGAAAGCAGCGCCTTACAGACCCAACAGGGTTGATCACAACAGGGTTGATGTACATATGAACTTGAAGAGACTGTTCTGTAAAAATAACAAAAAGGTAAAGATAATCATAATAGAAAAAGAAGCTCTGATCTATATGAGGTCTTCTGTCCTTCATCCTTCCCTTGGCCTCCTATCTTTAAGCACACACACACGCACACATGCGCGCGCGCGCACACACACACACACACACACACACACACACACACACACACACTCAAGCAGAACCAGAAACACTGAAGGCTTTTTGCTTTGTTTTGTTTTCTGTTTGTTTGTTTGCTTTGTTTGGTGACTGGAGATCTTCCACAGAAGTGGAGGATGAAAATGCTCACAAGTGAAAACCCGAGTTCTATGAGACAAAGGAGCGTGTGAGTGAAATTACAAGCAGGTCGGCCTTTTGGGAAAAGAGGGAGCTTGCTACAATCTTTATACTGTGTTGAGTTTGATCTGACAGTCTCAGGGATCCACACAGCAGCCAGTGATGTGGGTATCATCCTTCCTACTTTACAAATGAGAAGAGCATGCTTGGAGAGGTTACAGAGCCAGCAGGAGATCCCAACCGGGACTGAAATTCAAGTAAAGGCTGACAGGGTTTCTATCACAATCTTAAATGACAACTAACTTTCCCTGTGTGTTTCATAAGCATCAATTCTATTTTCTAGAACTTCGTGTGGAGACAAGCTTCAATAGTAGTTAGTATACAGCACAATTCAGTGACACAGGTTCATCTTTATTAAAAATGATGCTGACTGGATGTGGGAATAATGTTAGCAGTGCTATAAACTCTGAAAACGATGAGGCAGTTGGCTATATCAGAATGCTGCTCAGAGCAAAGCCAATAAGCCTGTAGTATAATAAAAGAAATATTTACTCTTCTGGGATTGCAGATCTCTTATGACTCCTACAGTTTTCTAAATGCTTAAACCGTCTTTGCTCTCACTACTAAAGAAACGACTCATGGTAGGACCCCAAAATAGGCTTAGAAATAGGTACAGGTCACCAGAAAGGCTAAGCATCTTCAGGCATAAGGTCAAAGTTCTCAGAAGAGGTGGGTAGTAGAGAGTAAATTCCAACAGCAGCAGCTGATAATTAAATAAATAGGGCTCAACTACACAATGAAATCTCAGTGACCTTGCCTTCACCACAGAGAAAAGGTGTGCCAAGGGGTTGGTGAACACCCTTGATGTAACTTTGGCTGCCCAGGACCACCCTCTACCTTATCTGTTTTCACTCCACATGTGCTTCCAGAGTTGGGTGCCTTAAAATAAACCAGTTGCCAGAAGGAAACACTTCCCCAGCTTCTGATACCCGTATCAGGCCAATGACTGGCTTCAGTGAGGATTGAGCACCCCCCAACACACATACACAAACCACCACCCTACCTACATCATAGTTTAGTAGGCAGACTTTTGGGTCAGTTGATAACTCAAGCAATATCTGGAATCTGTATCTTTGAACACTGAGCTCTCGGCTTGGGCAAACTCGGGGTGGTCAGCATCAAATGAATCAAATTGTTGAGTACACTACTTATGTCAATGTATTAGAAAATTGTGTTTCATTGGCACAGATGATGACACAATTTATTATTCAAGGTCTCATGTACTAAATTTCCATGATTTTCTTATGTCATATCCAAATATGAGAATTACCCAATATGAAACTACTATCAATAACTGAAATTATAATTTTTTTAACATGGAAAAATTAAAGTATCAAATTTCTGAAATTTAGTTTTGTTGACACTATTCTATCTAAAACACCAATATTAAAAAGTAGATATATTAATAGTCATAAAATACAATTAGGCAATATTTGAATCTACCAATGTTGATAGTCTCTTTTAAGTAATGGAAACAGAATGAATTTAAAAAGTATAATTAGTTGATTTAGATGTGTAGTCTTTGATTAAATACAGATGGCTATGAAATAAACTAGAATGGAAATTAATTACCCATTCATGAATTCTTATTGTTTAGGGTTTTTTTTCCTTTGGTCAAAAAGAAATAAGATTCTTTAGGAGTTGCTGAAATATGTACAGAAATGTAAAAATAAGAAAACTTAAAATTGAACTGACTAAAAAGTCTCTATCTGTAAAATAAACAATAGCACTTTTAAAACACAGGGAAAAATTGTATATTGGTAAATGCTAAACAGCTGTATCACAATTGAAAAACAATACTAAAATTAAGAAAAGAATCAATTGATTCTTTCTTTCATTCCTATCCTGGAAAACTAAGGAAGTAAATAATAAGCGTCAGTTAATTAAACACGTGGAAAAATTATACCTCAGCTCTCAGAAAGAATGATTGAAGCATTTCTTACTTTCTACCAGGTCTAGAACTAGGTACTGGGCATTCTTAGACACCTAAGATACTATCCCTGCTTGAAGAACTTTCAAGATAGAGAGTTCAGGAAATCTCAGGAAGAGCTAGAAGGTGCTTCAGTGGGAGCAGACTCCAAGACAGATACAGCAGCTCACTGATGGAACAGCACTTAGGAGGTAGAGGCAGGAGGATGAAAAGCTAGTCTGGATTATGCTTTGAGTTCTAGACCGAATAGTAACATAGAAGGACCATGTCTCAAAAAAAAACCAAAAAAAAACAAATAAAACAACAACAACAAAAAACAACAACAAAGTAGATCAGACAGCCTCAGTTCAAATCCATTCTGCTACTTCTGGACTCCATGGGCTATGAAATCTACATAAGTTTCAACTTCCCTTCTTTACAACGGGGAATTACTCCCTTATTCAGAAGAAGGCTTAGAGTGCTGTGGTAGACAAGTCTTACTTTGACAGTCTTGTCTTCGCCTATTAGAGTTTTGATGGTGTAGTGGTGCCTTCTGCTTATTGTTAGTCCCTGTCTCTGCTTCTGGCTTTCCCATGAACCAAGAACAATAATACACAAGACATCCTATATACCTCTGCATCCTGTTGTTGACTGGGCTAACCACTAAGAGGCTCCAGTGAAGACGGTTTCAATACAGCTAGCTCCATATGTATATATATATATATACATGTATATATATATATACATATGGAAATTCACTACAAAATGTTTTCATGCTTCATTTTAGAAAAAAAATAACCAACATGTTGAATATACTGCTAAATAGCTAGCCAGCTTCTATCTCAGCAACTCTCCCTCTTAGCATTCTGCAGGAATACTAGATTGCAGATAGAACTGGCCGCTGATTGGAGGAAGGCCCCCTTGAGGTTGCACGGTGACTTCAGTCGTAAGTCTGCACATTTTCCTATTTGACGCTGATTATGTATCCAGTGAGTAACTGGCAAGGGAGTCAAGGATGTTTATGAACTTTCTGTCTGAAGCTTTAATTTGCTATCTTCTAATCAGAGCTTGTGCTGACAAAAGCGTCATCAAATTGTCCAGGGCAAAACAAGAGGGTCAGTCAGGCTGATTTACTGTGTCTTGAATGCAGAGCTGAAGCGCTGAGACCTTGAAATCCTCTGCGGCTCACACACGAGTCATTACACAAGCCTCCCCCCCCTTGCTAGAAACTTCCTGAGCATGTCTTGGACGTATTACGGTCTAGCTTCTTTATGTAAGCGCAGGATCAGGGGCTGAATGGCAGGGCACTTCTCTTTTCCTGATATTAATTACTGTAGAGTGGCAGCTTTGTTTCATAAAGGTCTGTGTGGCTGTCCCTTGTCCCTTGCAGCCATGCAATCTGGAACCAGAGCCGTCCACCATTATATTATATAATCGTGCCTACATTTTCATATCAACAGTTTCATATCTTGAGTGTGTTGCCCTGTCAGCTGGATACGGGTCCACCATCGACATGTTCTCATTCCTGCCTACCAGGTTAAGTTTCTGTGGGGAATATTTCCGCTAATTCTAATCCATCCCCAACATCATCATCCTGCAAAGCACTGCTGACTGCATTTTAGATGACATCAACATTTTTATTTTCGAAAAGAAGTGACTGATTTAAGTAATTTCTGTTATTAAGCTGCCTTTCTTGGTCTTCAGAAACATAAAGAATAAAAGAGATCAAAGAAAACAAAACAAAACCTTCTATAGTCATAAGCCAAGTTGCTTTCATGACTGAGTTTCTGAAGCAGTCTACGTGAGTCCAGTTTTGTACCACTCTCCATATCTGCTTCCATCTCCCACCTCCCCCTTTTTCCCACCTTGTTAGTTAGCACCGCTCTGTTAACCCTTTACTTTAGTCCTGATTTTAATACAGTATAGACTTATCTCAATAAACTAGTTTTCTTGATTTGCCACACTTTTGGGAATTCATGTCTCTGTTGTCCCAATTTTTTTTACCAGCTGTCCAGCATCTAAGACAGTCACTGCCTCCCTCTTTAGCACCTGATTTTTAAAAATCATATTCTTTCATTTTTTTGTTCAGAAATTTATACTTCCTCCCCTTCTTCCAGTCCCCTCCCGCTCCCCCACTACCCCTCCTCACTCCCCCTGCCCTGTGCCCTTAAAGAGAGGGCAGGGTACCCTGCCCTGTGGGTAGTACAAGGCCCTCCCCCTTCGATCCCAGCCTAGAAAGGTGTGCATCCAAATAGACTCGGTTCCCAAAAAGCCAGTACATGCAGAAGAAATAGGTCCCAGTGCCATTATTGATGGCTTCTCAGTCTGTCCCCATTGGCAGCCACATTCAGAGAGTCTCCTGATTTTTTTTTTTAATGTTTATTCTTCATAGGCACTCTTTGAGGTACATCATGCTGGTCTCTCCCAAAGTTGTATCTTTGGCTCAAATCTTGCACAAATTCTAATTTTTCACTTTCAGCCCCTTATCCAGTTGGATATCTTGCTCTCCACTCAAACTTAGCCTGTCTGAGACTCAAATTTGTCTCACATCTAATCCCAATCATCTTCCTTTATTTTGATAGGTAAAGTGGGTCTTGTTTAAGTTTCTAGTTTTCAGAGGCATACAACTGTTGTTGATTTTTCTTATTTCTCTTGTCCCTTTCAGTTTACAGCACTGGCTGAAAGACTCTGAAATGACTTCATCCTCCCATAATTCCTCACTGCTCTCACAATCCTGCTATGTGAAGTGGGAGCCACATGTCCATTTCCTTCTACTCAGTCCATCAGACCGCTAATGCTGCTGGAGCTTCTTCTCCTTCAGCCAATGGCTTTTAAGATACCAGCCCACTGGGGCGTGGTTTCATTTTAAAAAGTGATGGCAATGTTCTGCTTGCGCTCTCTTGCTTCCGGCTCCCGTTCTGACTGCTAGACTCTGTTTCCTGTTTGCGACCAGAGGACTATGGTTTGGTACATTGATCTTTAAGTTTTATCCCCTCCAATAAAGAACCCCTTTTTAATCAAACTGGTGTAGGATTGTTTTGCGTTTTTAGCTAAAAGGGGAGCCGTCAGTAGATCCTGAAAGCTGACTTGCTCAGTATCTATTCCATGCTGACTCTGTTGTTTTCCAACTCCAAGGGTCTAGGAAATAAAAACTTTCCTTCCCCAGAGACAGTTGCAACTAAAGTTGAA
Organism: Dicrostonyx torquatus; assembly: GCA_028555095.1. Lineage (NCBI taxonomy): Eukaryota > Metazoa > Chordata > Mammalia > Rodentia > Cricetidae > Dicrostonyx > Dicrostonyx torquatus. Next base: position 3,751,204 of record JAQHUG010000036.1, read on the forward strand.
CCTGTGTGTGAGCAAGCTGTCACCGTCCTAAAGCCTGTAAAGTCTGTTGGGCATGTGAGACAGAGGGGATGTGCCTGAGAAAGGTCTTCCAGGAAGAGTGACAGCAGTGACAGTCCTGCTGGGGCAGCTGGGAAGAGACAGCGGTGTCACGTTCTGCCTGGGATTTCCACTGCTGAGCAGGGAAAGGAAGAGGCATTGTGCCAGCTGCATGATTTGACTTCTCTGGTTGGCACAGCAATATTTCATAACTCACTCTACCATAAATTTTAAGAGAAGATTCTATTATCTGTAAAGTATGAACCATAAAACATTTTGCTAAACGACTTCCCTCATTTAATTCCTCACGTTCTGTTCCTGACCCAATAGTGCCATAGGATGCTGCTTTTTGTAAGAATCTTCCCTTACTGTCCTGTGTTTTCCGCTATAGGGCTTCAGTTTCATTACCTGGCCGAGGGAAACACCATTCTGATTGGTTCTCTGACAAAAGCACAAAATGAACTTCATGGCTGCCATAAACGCATCCTTCATTGCCTGGGGGGACAAACTAGCCTTTCTCATTCGTTCTTCTAAACACATCAGCACAGCACTATGCCAGAGAATGTGTTTTCACACACACACACACACACACACACACACACACACACACCCCAAATCTCTATAATTCTCATTCTTCAATATTCTAAACTTTAAAATGCACCTGTAACAACTACAAGTCTACACTAACTTACTTGAGCACCTAATATTTAATGCAGATCCTGAACTGGGTACTCTTCTTATCTCATTTCTGAAACAACCACATGACTTCCCCGAAAACAACCAAATATATAGATGATGGCATAGATGTGAGAAATCACACAGCTTACCCAAGGACATGCCGTTAGTAAGAGAAGCAAGACTTATTCTCAGGTCAAACGTGGATACTTGTCTTAGGGTTATCATTGCTGTCATGAAACACCACAAGGAAAGCAACTTAGGGAGGAAAGGGTTTATTTGGTTTACACCTCCATATCATAGTTCATCATCAAAGGAAGTCAAGACAGCAACCCAAACAGGAGCTGATCCAGAAGTCATGGAGGATTGCTGCTTACTGGCTGACTGCTCGTGGCATGCTCAGCCTGTTTCCTTAGAGAGATAGAGCCCAGGACCACCAGCCTAGGGGTGGTCCCACACACAATGGACTGGACCCTCCCACATCAATCATTAGTTAAGAATTTGCTCTATGGCTTTCCTGTAGCCTGATCTTATGGAGAATCATCCTCTAAGATGTGCCAAGTTGACCTAATACCAGGGAGCACAACCGTATTCCTAGTAGGGTAAGTTATAGTCCTTTTACAAAATTGATGATAGACAGACAGATAGATTCTTTTCCCTAACTACAGATGAAGTGTTCAGCACATTAATTTTTGAACTGCTCCTTTCTGGAGACCTTATTAGTTACCCTGCTCTCTCCTAAATATTTCATGTTTATTGCTTTACTTAATCTTCTCAAGCGCTGCTGATTTAAATTCTTCTCATTTTAAAGATGGAAATTAGGCAAAGAAGCATCAGCTTCGAGAAACTGGGTGACTCGTCATGATCAGAGTTAGTCTCGCCATGATCAGAGTTAGTTTCGTCATGACCAGCGTTAGTTCAGGGCAGGCTGGGAATTTCTTTACTCATGTCCATGTGTATAGATTCATGTATGTATGAATTTTTGAAGACGGGGTCTCATGCTGCAGTTTCAGCTAGTGTTGAACTCAACTGTGTGCCCCAGGATGACTTTAAACATATAGCAATCCTCCTGCCTCAAGCTGCCAAGAGCTGGGATGTCAAACAGGAGCCACTATGCCCAGATAGTTCTGGAATTTCTACTTATGCCTACAGCTCTAGAGCATGGGGACTGAGGATTTCCATTCTCAAATATGTAACATATGATGCCACTTGTCATATGATTTTTTTTAAAAAAATTTATTTTAGGAAAAAATGAAGAATAGAAAAATGATTTGAAAAAATAATCATTTCAGAGCATTTCATTATGAGACCAGTAACTTCACAGCTACTATGGCCACTTAAAAATGCATATCTCTCTAGAGGTAGATCTCCCTGGTGACTTTAAATCCAAAAGGATATGAGGAGATAGATGGAGACAGGTTGAGCAGAAGGCCCTCAAAACCATCTCAATGAGAGGGAGCTAGCAAGTGATATCTCAGCCTTCGCCACAAAGGTCCACACTTATTTTATTTAACAAACTATCTGGGAATCTCTCTTGTTTAGTGAAATAGATGTCGCAATCTCTCACTGTTTTCTGAGATCTATAATATAGTCCTTTCCCCATTTACCTAACTTGAGATCTGTAAAATTACAGTTTGCTGTGTTCCTATTGGTTCCTCTAACCCATTTTGGTTTTTCCTGCTGAAAATGATCGCTGGAGAAAACCTGGCAGGTGCAGACAATTACTTGCCTTTGGGGGACTCATTCGATTGAACTGGTTTTGAGTCTTGAATTTCAGAATCAGCGATGGAGAACCATGGCAAAGAACTAGCTCAGCACGAAAGCACAGGTCCTTTATGAGGGTGGCTTTGTCCTATTTCTTATTCTTTGCATCATTATAGAGTTCAATAAAGGGACTAAATGAGGGTCTGTAGAGAAACAACTATCTCCACATTTCAAACACGCATGCAGGCAGATGTTGGTCGGGACTGCCAGATTCTGTAATGACCACTTTGTGCAGTGCTGCGGTGGTCGGGCCACACTGGGGACACGGAAACCTACTCTGTGCTCTAGGAGCGAGTGCACAGATTACTTTGTCCGTATAATTTCATTCTAAACTTTCTTAAGGCAGGGCTTGTTTCCTCTGGTAAGATGTCTTCATCTTATTTTGTATTTGGCTGTTAGGACATTTCTAATAGTTTCAACTACTTGTTCCGATGAACGGAGGTTGCTGGAGCACAGTGGCCGTTTGTGTGTGTAAGGAAAAGACGTCCCACACATTGTCTGGTTTTCACAGAAGTCCCCAGCAGGATTAGAGGTCTTAATGACAACATTTGCATTATTAACGACCCCTGATCCCTGAGGACCTGAGAGACTTGCTAGATAGAAACGAGAATTCTGAGACAATTCAGTGCGGGTAAACCATACATCATTTACTGGGCTCAGGAGGGAGAATCTGGCCATGTGGGTACTCCTAGCATCCATATTCTAGATTGAAATGGAAAGAAGGTTCACAGCTGGGTGGGGCTAGGTTTGGGTCCTTGCTCAATCTCTGATCCCAGGCACGTTATTTAACCCTGTTCAACCTCGGTCCTTCATCACAGAAGTGGGACATCAACATCTATTCTATGAGATTTCTGGGATCACAGGAAGCTGGGATGGGGTGCCCATGGCACAGAAGTGCTGCCTAACACCACTATCACACTCAGTTTATGCGGAAGAATTATCGAGGGGCCACATATGAACAGCTTGGTCTCAGCATGAATCTATTGGGTGGTGGTGGAGAATTTAGAAGTGGGGCCCAGTGAGAGGCTTCGGGTTCGGGAGGGCATTTCCAGAGCCAGGTGTAATCCCAGCCTCCGGCCTCCATCTTTGGAAGCCCCCTCCCCTGAGCCTGCCAAACCTTGACCCTTCCCCAGGAAAGGTCAAGACCACTCTCACAGGCTGCTTAAACTGCTCCCCAGAAAATAAATACACGGTCTTCCCTCTTCCTCTTCGGTGGTCCTGTCGGCTTTCTGTCCCCTCTCCCGCCTCAGGCCACCCGAGAGTACAGACATCCAATTAAACCTGGATATCTTTCAATTTGGTTTGATTTGGTCTAACTGGAATTATTTGCATCGGTGGAGAGGCTAGTTTTTTAGGCATATTCCTAATACTGGGGAGTAGCAGATTTTACTCCAACACATGCTCCAACGCAATGTGCTACCGCATGTCTCAAACACTGAGTCAAGTCTATCAAACCTTCAAACTGTAGGCCAAGAGAACCCTCTTTATAATCTCGGGTGTTATGATTATAAAAAGCCAACAATGAAAGATGGAAGAAGAAGGGGAGGAAGGGAGTGGAGTGGAGAAAAATATATAGCTCAATAAAAACAAAAAATGAAGCTCTGCTAATTATTAAAAAAAGCCAATACAAGCACTTCTTCTTAAATGTTGTCACAAAACAATTTAGTAATTCACAATGTCTTAGAGATGTACATTTTAAATGTCTTTGTTTCTTTCAGAAGTAATCTTCAATTTCATTTAACCTAAGAAAGTTTTGATGACATTTAGACATTTAAATGATAATAGTAGGCCAAATAATAAACCTTACTTTTCCTTTTATAATTTAACATTTTAAAATATAAGTTAAAACTACACCATAATAAGACTTATAATTTCTTATCTATGAAATTGAAGCATTTTAATAAAAAAATAAGTGATATTATGGTGAATTTTAGTGTAATGTGCAAATTTTTTTCTTGGAATTATATTTTTTCTGTCAGATTGACTGTCAGCCATTCTAACTACATTGTCAGGAGAAAAGGGTATTTTGTCCACTTATAGGAGAATGTTGTAGGTGTTCTCCAGGAGACAAATCATAAGAGATATTCGGTTCAGGCACCTTTAAAGGACACTTGCCTCTGCATCGTCTATTAAGGATGCAGAATTATATGCCTTGCTGATTTAAGAACTATCATATCTATATCTATTCAAATATTCTCACATTATCTTCTCTATCCTTCGTTAACTTGTGTCTCAGTTACTATTCCATTGCTGGGAAGAGACAAGAGGACCAAGGCAAATCATAAAATAAAAGCATTTAATTGGGGTTGCTTGTAGTTTCAGAGGGTAAGCACATGACCATCATGGCAGGAAGCATGGCTGTGGGCAGGCAGGTGTGGCACTGGAGAATGTACGTCTGATTCAAAACTATGAGACAGAGAGAGAGAGAGAGAGAGAGAGAGAGAGAGAGAGAGAGAGAGAGAGAGAGAGAGAGAGAGAGAGAGAGAGAGAAGGCCTAGTCTGGGCTCTGAAGCATCAAAGCCCACTCCAATTGACACAACTCCTCCAATAAGTCTATGCCTCTCATTCATCCTAAACAAAGCACCAACTGGGAACCAAGCATTCCAGCGAAAGTCTGTGGGGGCTATTGTCATTCAAGCCACCTCAGCTTGGCTGTTATTATTTTTTAGGTATGTTATATTGCATACATTTATGTTAACCAATCTAAATCACTTTGACATAGCAAAGGAGAGAAGCAAAAAGAAGTGCACTACTTCCTGCAGTTGTCAGACCGAATGCCCCGCCGCTGGCCCGGGGTTCTGAGCCTCGTGTCTGACAGTCACACAGCAGTCACGCAGAGCTGGAGTTCATTAGCAGCGTGCTGGAGTCGGGTCAGAAATGAGGCTCGACAGCACGCCTTCTGGCTTGGCAGAACGGAAAGAGGAGACAGAGATGGCAGGGCCGACAACCGGCTTACGCCACACATTTTCAGCCGCTTCCCTCCGTGGTTACTGTCACATATTTCTTCCATGCATACCCACGACCTACAGACACCCATGTTCTGGAGGAAACACGAAAGAGCTATGGATCATTTTTAAGTAGCATGTTTTATGCACAGTTGCAGAATCCCAAAGTACTGGAAGATAGAAAGGATACTTAGTTGTAGTAAATTTATTTTTGTGAATGAAAGTAGGGGGGAATGAATGAAAAGGAATTTTATGAACATAATAACAAAAGCTGTGTTTAAATAGACATTATCATCTTAACAGTTTCATGGCAACATTCCGCTTTTCTTGCATTATGCTTTAATTGAGGATTCTACATGATTCAGAAACCACTGCAACCCCCAGCTCCGTGGAGACAGTAGGGCACTCGGAGAAGTCTGCGCAAATAAGAATAATACAGATTCCTGTTGGGCGGAAACTTACTAAAAGCCTCCAGATCATTCCCAGGTAGGAGAGCTAAAGAAAAACTCAAAAGTCTGAAAATATTCTATGTGTTAGTCCATGTGAGGATCTGTGGCATGCATGACAATTCATGGAGCTGTTTATTTAAGATCCATGTTGGACCTGCAGACACTCGAGTACAGAGCAGATCTGGGGCTCAAAGCAAGCAATTTCCAACACAAGTAGACACTGCTATTCATTACTGTAAACATTAGAAAGCAGGAACACAATGATTCCTCACGCAGCATTTTAGAGGCACACGCCAGACCTTCACTTACTGTTATCCACGTGACTACAGGCGCTTCCCTCCGGCACGTGCTGACCACGCATGCCTCACTCCGCCTGACGTTTAATTCAGTCTGGCACACGGGTGCTCCAGTAAGGTACTCAACTGTGCGGTTTCATGTGAGTGGACATGTGCCGGCGATAACTCGGGAAGGGCGAGTACAAGGTGACAGCCTCTCTCACCAACGGGATGGAGTAATGAGTGGTGCCCGAGATCCGAGGCTGGACTGCGCTCCTGGCACCACACTGAATCCTTACATTCGCTGCTTCAGGAATCTCATTTGTGGGGACCGTAAGCACATGCGCTGAGATGAGATCTGCTGTGATCTGTCTCCAGGAAGAAAATCTGAAAGTACAACTCAGTGTGCTTACTGCCTGGCAATTTATAAAACTGCGGGAAACTCGCATGTTTGTTTGCAGTTGTGCGATAAATGCAATTTCAAAAATAATTAAAGTTTATCCTAAGGAACCCTATGCACTTCTGCAAAGCATAGGAGCCTTCGGGTACTGAAAAGCATTTTAAGAACTCCCTTGCTGACATCACACCATAAACTTCACGTTCTGAGAGTTTATAGTTGGCAAAGACCTTTGTCTGCCTGTAGTAATAATAGCCTGGAGCTGCAAGCCAACTTTCTGGAGCAGAATTCCCTCCCTGAAAAATTGTGTTCATTATTAGCATCATTTATTATTTATTATTATGGCATGTTTGTGTGCATGCCATGGTGTGTGTGGAGGTCAGAGGTCAAGCCCTAGTCGGTTCTCTTCTTCTCTAATAGGTTCCAGGGATCCGACTCAGGGCACCAAGTGTGTACAAGAACTTTTCCTGCTGAGTTATCCTGGTGCCCCTCATCGGTATTTCTCACACTTAAGTCTCCTGATGTTCTAACTGCCTCACTTAGGAGCCACCGTTAACATTAAATATTCAGTGTCCACTTTATCGGATGGCTAAATAAAACATTATATGATAGTTTAATTTTAGACACTAGCTTCTACATTTCTTCAGCTTAAATTTCTTTTGTTACCGATCATTAAGGAACAAACGATAAGTGTGAATCAAGCGGTGTCATAATGTCCACGCCCAGGAACCTGGAAGCTGCATACGAGTGATAAAGATGGCGAGACTGGGAAGCTGTGAGGTGTGAGGAAGAAAGGTCATGAAGGCCTGGGTACAGAGAGGCTCCTTGTCTTCAGGAGAAAGCATCATTCACTCAACGCCTTGGGTTTACAGCTCGCAAGCACTTGTTCACACTGAAAGTTAAAATATCACAGGAAGGAACAATACTTTCAAAGTCTGTGTGGACAAGAAGACAAAGATGTTGGAGCTAGAATGGAAATCAAACAGAGAAGAGGAGGCTCAAACGGCTCTGGTAAATGTCAGTTCTATAATATCCTGATATTTGACATTTTGAATGGAAAAAAAGTCATATTTCTCTCTCCAGTAACATACCCAGAAAAGGACAAGACAGATATATTTATTCTGTATAGATAAAAGACTTTTTATAAATGTTCTTTGAAACACAATTATTTGAGGAGCATCTGCCTTTGCCCCCTCTGTAGATGTTTCTGTCCTGCATGAATGGCTGACACTACACAGGCTGCCATTTTCCCTCCCTTGTGACGCCCACAGTCTTGTTTCTGCACACGCTCTCTGACAAGCTTTGGCTCCTGCTTAGTTACCACTCACAATTCCTTTTCTCAATCAGTGGCATGCTGGTTTGTAAGCAAATAATTTGTAAGTAAAACCATACTGCACCTAGTGACTCTTTCTTGCTAAGTGGGACAGATCTCTCTCTTTCAACCTCAGAGGGATAGGGTGTGTTTTCTGAGTCTTCTCTAAGTCTCTAATGTCCCGATTAAATATCTTTTTTTCTTCTGTGTCTCCCTTGCAGGGCTTCATTCAAAACAGACTCCTTGGCATCCATTTCTCTGAATTAAATGGAACCTTTGCTAGAGATACCTTACATGAAGACTGTCAGTGTAAAATATCATCAAAGATGCAGCACTAATGCGTGCATGTTGCTGGAGGGGCAGAGAGGGATGCAACAGCTTTGCACCTGCTTCTTCCCCAAACCAGCAATTCCTCTCTTTGGTATTGATCTAAGTGAAATGCAAGCATATGCTCACTGGAGAGCTGAATATAAATGTCCATGCATTCCTACATAGAGTCCCACATGGAAGGCAGCCCAATGCTTAGCAGAAGGGGAATGGACCAGTAGGTTGCACAAGAAGAATCAAGAGTCGCAACCAACCAGAGTGATATGGAAAATTCTGCCTCAAAATACATAACTGAGCCACTGAGCTGGCTCAGAGGGTAAGGTGCTTACTGATAAGACTGGCTTGAGTCTGGTGCCTGGGACCAATAGAGTGGAAGGAGACAATGTATACCAACAACTTGTGTTCTGATCTATCTACCTGTACACACACACACACACACACACACACACACACCACACCACACCACAAATAACTAAATGCAATCAAATACTTCAAAATTAGTTTAATATTAGCAGTAGATATTGGCTGCTTTGACTGTAATGGTTTCACATTTGCCTCTTGCAGGTGTGCTCACACACAAAGGACAAGGCAGAAAGATAACCCCTTCCATCTGTGAAGTCATGGGGTTTTGCCACAGAGATCTCTTCTTCAATGACTTAAATAACAGATTCAGTTTCATTTTTATTTATATTTTGTTACCATTATAATCCATAACTACATAAATCTTGAAGTCGGGGGGGGCACAGAAGCTGATGGTGTTTTCTGTTGGGTTTGTATACCAGGAGAGGTTCGTCAAGATTAATTGGCACTTACAGATGGAATTAACTATGTTTCCCAGTCTTCACTCAGACAGCTGGAATGGGTCTGTTGTCAAGCTCTTTAATAATTTCACTGTGTTACACTTAATGAAACACTTCCAAGAGTCTAAACCATTTCAGGACTTACAAGATGAAATCAAGACACAATAAAGATACCAATTATTTCTGATCTTTAAAAATATATGTAACTAAAGAGTCTAGGGAGGCCTATGAGAGCCACTGGAACATTGATCAGACAGTGTTGGGATTTCTAAAACCCGAAAAACTAAATTAGGAAAAGGAGTAAGTCTGTTCACTGAGTTGCTGCTCTTGTCTTTCAATTATTTTAGCATCTTCGCTATCCTTCTCCCGAGCCGCTTATCTACCTAGGAAAAAGAGATTTCTGCTCTCATTGGCTTGGCCACAAAATTTAAGGGGGGAGGTCCCAATTTTCACTTACTCTAAAAATCAGGTTGATTTGAAGAAACTACTTAGTTTCAAAACCTAATTATATTCAAACTAATTTTCAAGTGCACATAAGTTTTAATGTGCTATTGGGTTCTTTCACAGTGGGAATAAAATAATACAAATAAAATAAAATGGTACAAATGACACATTGGGTATGTTTTTGTTTTGTTTTGTTTTTGAGATGGGTTTTTCTCTGTGTAACAGCTCTGACTGTCCTTGACTTCGCTTTGTAGACCAGGCTGGTCTCGAACTCACTGAGATTCACCTGCCTCTACCTCCTGAGTGTGGGATTAAAGTTTTGTGCTACCACCACACAGCTTGGATACTTTTAAAACCAAAATTGGGAGCATTATATTTTAATTTAAGCCAATGTTTGGAATTCTTTTCCTCATGCTGGAAAATTTTAATTAGATTAATCCAAAAGATTCTTCAATTCTGCAGCCATTTCCACTGTGCTAACTGAATGTGATCTGTATTCTAATTTCAAAGACAAGTCACCATGTGTTAAGTTCAGGTAGCTGATGACCAGCGGTTAGGTGATCTCAAAAAGCAGATGGAGAAAAGACCAAGTAAAATGTCAGTCTGTTAAGACTCACTCTTGTTCAACCTTCCTTTTTATACATGCACAGACTCTCTCTCTCTCTCTCTCTCTCTCACACACACACACACACACAAACACACACACACGCATGCATGCACACATATACATATTTTGTTGAGTATTAGACCATTCATAAAAACATATCTTTAGAGCCTTTGCTTTCATTCTTTCATTAGATGCATGGAAATAAATGCATTTAATGGGGTTCAAGTGTGTGTCACAGTGATAAACATGAGATAAAATTACAGTACCAGTACCACAGCTGTACCTCATGGGCAGCAGATAAAAGGGACCCCAGGTCCAGAGCATTCGGAGACTGTGTCCTGGTGAACTCTGTCAATTTCAGCTGTGTTACTGTTTGGATTTGGTGATGTGCACTTTTTCTGAGTATACCAATAAATAGTGATGGATGGTTCTGGGAACTTCTAATGTGGCTTATTAATATTAAACATTATTATTGAGTATTTGTGTCAACACACATAAAATGCATGAAAAATTATTACCTACACTCTCTACAGAGTATACATGTAAGTATAAGGTACCTAGTTTGAGTAAATGTGACTGGGATTATTGATTGAACATAGTAGCAATAGAAAAACAACATGAAGTTCTGTTAGTCTCGTTGGTACCTACCTTTAGTTCTAGGATTTGGGATGCAGGGCCAGGCAGATTTCTGTGGTTTTTAAGATTAGCCTGGTCCACATAGTGAGTTCCAGGCAAGGCAAGTCTACACAGTGAGACCTTGTCTTGAAAAAAACAACAAAAGAGTCTTATATCAAATTTCAAATTGTCCACTGAAGAGTAATTAATTCACAGAAGAAAAAGATAAGACACAAAAAAATAATAATTCATCACTAGGCTAAGCAGGGAAGGTTAAATAAAGTTGAAGGATATTTTTTAGCACTTTGCATAGTATACAAAAATGTCAATCACAGCAACAAGATATACAAAATATATTTGTGGCAATTTCTAGGATAGGTTTTAAGCTTCATAAAGACTCATACCCTGGAACTTTTGGAGATAAGCTACCCACCGGAACTAAAGCAGCATCTTCTTAGGAATAAAAGTACCTAATGGCTACTTGAGGATAAATAATATATGAGCCACTCTGCGGGACTGCAGACAGCTTTGGCTCATTGGGGGAATCTTCGTATATTGCAGAAAATCAAACATAACGTGGATCTTTTGAAAGAGTACCCTTAGGCAATTGTGAATTATTACCGCAATGACTGACGTTCACGATAATGGGGACATTTTTCCTTTCTTTGGGTTTTTTGAAGCAACTTCTATAAGTCTTTGAAGAAATGCCTACATGTGTATATAACTAGATCGCAAGACCTTACCAAGGAAGTAGCACAGAGACAACAGCAATCTGAAGAAGAAAATGTTTTGCATGATTTAGATGTGAATTTCAAAAACTGGTTTACAGATTCCTTTAAGAGGACAGACCAACATGGGGGTTGAGGATGCAGTGACAGAGAGTATAATGGCATAGAAAGGAAAGCTAGCATGAATGGAGACACTCTGGCATTCTCTCCTGATGGTGCTACAGGAGCCGTATTGTTAGAACGGTCAGCTGGCCTCTGGAGAGCTCTGTTGCTTTTGTGAAATCAAGGAATTAGAGGTAGGTTCTTCATTTGGTCACTGAGAATGACAGCTACTCATTCCCCAGTGCTTCTGCCTTAGGAGCTCTGCACTTATTTCTTGTCTCTGGGCACTCTTCTCTTTAGCTCTCTGCTGACTTTGTCCTCACACTTTTCCCTCATTTATCTTCTTTCTTTCTCTTTCTTTCTTTCTTTCTTTCTTTCTTTCTTTCTTTCTTTCTTTCTTTCTTTCTTTTTTTTGTCAACTTTATACAGGCCAGAGTCATTTGAGAAAAGGGGATATTGGTTGAGAAAACGCCCTCCAACAGATTGGCCTGTTTTCAAGTTCACCGTGGGCAGTGCTACTGGGTGGTCCTGGGTGTTACATGAAAGCGAGCTGAGCAAGCCATGAGGAGCAAGTCAAAAGGCAGCATTCCTTCATGGTCCCTATTTCAATTGGTGCCTTCATGTCTCTGCTGAGTTTCTACCGTTGACTTCTCTCAGGAATAGATTGAGACCACAGAGTTGTAAGCTAAAATTTAACCTTCCTCCTCCACGTTGCTTTTGTGACATTGATGTTTTACCACAGTGATAGAAACCCGGAGATACACCTCCTCCAGTAAACCAGGCATGACATTATCTGAGATCTTCCCTGCATATCCTACATGAAACAATTATAGAGCCTCCCACCTCCACACTGCCAGGCTACAAACTCTCTTTGCTATATCTGTGTAAGTTTCAATGTCTTCAGAACTGTCTCCTCCTACCTTCTCCACTCAAAAGCAAGTGCCACAAAATGAATGATTAGTGTGCCCACAGCTTTTCTTTTGTTCAGGATAGGACCTAACCGGGTACTGTGTTAGTTCGGTCTATTGTCTATGCAAAGAAAGCTAAGATATATTATCTGACAACTGAGTAACTCCACATATTGAAAATGGTGTGTGTGTGTGTGTGTATCTAATATACATAGAATTGATACTATGAGATTCTGTGTCCAGTTTTGGAGGTTGAAATCTCCTAGGTTGTACAGTTCATATTCAAGGTAATACCTGTGGGACTTTTAGGGGTGCATAGTGCTCGGTCTGTGCAATCACACCCAGTTTTCTTGAAATTGATATCTGGAAAGCACATTGGTCATGTTACTATCATAAAAAAATTGGTGGTGGCTCCCCACTGTCAATGGTATGCATTTATCTTTCCTGAACTCATCCTTTCTCATCCAGACTAACGCTCTCTCTAGGCAGCTCCATTGTCCATCCTGCCTCCTCACTCGCTTTGTGCATCAGCCATGAAGAATTTCTGCATCCCACAAAAAGCTCTGCTATACTCCAGTGTGACATAGGTGTCGCTATTACGTTCTCTCACGGCAGCGCCTCAGTCTTCTGTCTCACGAGACTTTACCAGTCTCACATATGTGGCACTATGAGTTCTAAATAGTCAAGAGCTGAGTCATTCACTCTATGTCCCCACCAGGTGACAAAAGGTTGGAGACATGAATGAATGAATGAGTGAGTGAGTGAGTGAGTGAGTGCCCTGCCTAACGATACATGGCCTAATTTGGTAATCCATTAAACTATTCAAATGGTAAGTGATTAGACAAACTTCATTGCACTTTTTATACTCAAAACTGTTCCAACAAAGCAGATAAATGGGCCTTCAAGTGGACATATGGTCTCCATCTCCCTCTAAACATTCAGAGAATGAGTTATGAAGTCATCACTGTTTTCTTTTCCAGCCTCAGCAGACTGTTGAGTTGATGCTAGCCAAGCATGTACTTTAGACTCTAGTCTGAAACCATGCTCAATAAATCAGGTTTTTTTTTTTCTTTCTTCAAGAAAAAAGCTGTCATATCATGTTTCCTGCACTGGGCTGGGGTGAATGCTTCCCCTCCTTCTGCGTCAGCATTGGCACACTAGACAAGATGGTTATGGTCACCATAGACAACATTTAGCCTTTTCTCTCAATGTCTCAGCCCAAATGTATTTCTTAGTAGGACCTTGAGTGGGAAGCTAAATTTTATTTGGCTTATGAAATGAAAACATAGTTTTATCAAATACAGCCCGGGTCTGGGAGGATTTTGAGAGCGAAACTGAAGAATCCAACCCTTAGCAAGCAAGTATGAGTTGGCGCTGGCTTTTCTTCAGTGTCCAGTCAATCCACTCCTAGCAGCTCAGAAGAGGCATATAGAGTCTGAAACCTCCCAGCGGGAAAGGAAGAGCGGAGGGTATCATGCTCTCATCCCTCATGAACGTGATTTTGGTTTTTTTTTTCACATGTCAGCACATACGCTACATGAAACCATACCTGAAATCACATTTCTTCCCAGCAGTAGCTTCTAAACTAAAATATAATAATGATAATGTTTATTTCAAAAGCACTCTAACGTTTTGCATTTTATTTCTTTATCTTTCAACATAATGCATAGCGCAGTAGACGATTAAATTAATCCTTTTACGATGTATCTGAACACTTACCTGACAGAAGTCTTTCTCCCTGAATGATATCTTACTTAGAATAAGAACGAGTTTGGAGAGCAGAAAGTTAGATCCCCTGTGCTGGTGCCTACTGGAGTAGAGCTGCCCAGCACAGGTAAGTTAGGATAGCCACAGCCAAGAGCTGAAATCCACAGCATAAAGCAAGCCTGCAACTGTCCCTTCCTAAAGGAAGGTGGCACGGTTGAAAATGTCTTGATTTGACTATGAACTTTGCAAATGACATCCTGCAGGACCCTTAAGGGGAGTGCAAACCTCTCTGTGCTTCTGCTTTCTTCCTCGATGTGATAAAGGCAGTACCACAGGGCAGATGAAATGAAAACTGTATGAGTTCTCGGAGAATCTGCCAACTGTAAGCCTCCCTTTTCATTTCCTTTCCTTTCTCATCTCTAGTGCTGTTCTCTGGTGTGATTTAAAAGACATTAACAGAACCATCAGTAGGAAATTAAGGCAAGCAAGGCTGTGTTAACTCTTTAACAAGTTCGGAATGAGAAAAAAATGAAAAAAAAAGCAGCCTAAAAACACCAGCTAATGCGCTTTCTTGAATAATTAAACACAGTTTTCTAAGAGGTAGCATGACGTGTGGACTAGCTATGGGGAAGTTGGAAGTAAGCATTCAATGTCTAAATGGACACTCTGTTTTCTCTTTTGAAGACACTTAGGCGAAAGAAGTAGCAAAGATACATTTGTTTTTCTGGAATCTCCAAGTTGGCTTCTGTAGGAAGAGGCATTTCACACAAGCAGATTAATAAGATGGGACATGGGAGACATCGAAATGGTGGAAGTAGCGTGAATGTGATGGACAAAAAGTCATTTAAAAACTGTTCTATTTTAACAGGGACAGATGTCAGAATGCCAGTAAAGAAAACGTCTTCATCTGCTTCCTCCAAAGCTTCGTTCTTCCCTCCTCACTCTGACAGAGACCATGCTCTCGAATCCTGCTCTAATGGCTTCATCCTGGGTAGGATTAAAATATCTCAGGGGCAGGGGTGGGGGGACACTCTCACATGCTGCTCACTCACGCTGGAGCTCATGGAGCATGCCCATTCTGTGTACATGGAAAGGACCAAGGATGTTCAGAATTCAGAGAAAGAAGAAAGGGAAGAAATGAGAGGCTCTGGGCAACCAAAGCTCAAACTCCAAAGTTCACTGCTTCAAAAACATCAGTGTTTGGTATAGAATTAGAATTAATTATAACAATTCGCTCTAATCGTGTGCTTTGGCCTTTCTTCCTCTAAACACTTCTTTCATAATCATACTTGCCAAGCTGTCAAGGTGAATGACCCTATTTTACCATGGTACAGGGCCTGAGGGTTGAGACCCAGACAGAACAGATGCTCTACAAATGGTAAAATCTGTCTCTGTCAGAATCACCAAATACATGGCTGTGAACATCAAGAGAGTCTACAAGATAAAAACTAGAAGGAGCCCATCTCTGAGGCACGCCCTGGCTGGTGTTTGCTACTTAGTTAAATTCCCTGACTGAGCTGATGGGGGGCTTCAGATTAGTCCATGGGAAGGCTGAGGTGTTCTTTTCAAGAATATGGATCAGTGTCCTCCTGGAGTAAACCCCACATAAATGGAGGTGGCCTTTTTATTTGAAGACATACCTGAATTTCTGTGGAGAAAATACATGCTGGCCAACAGCTTCTATATATCAGATCAACAGAAACCAGTTTTTACACCCAAAATTTAATTTAAAATTCTCTTTAAAAACAGCAAAATAAATATTAAGGCTTATACAAATAAGACATCACATTAAAAGTCAAGCTACACGGCCTGTGAATATTCCTGGAAAGAACCAAACCTCACATTAAAGTGTCTGCAGGGCTGAATAACTAACTCGTTGGTCCTTTAGTGACTGCAGAGAGCTTGGAATGCTGTAAGTCCAGAGCCAAATCACTTTGAGCCAAAGTTTACTTTCACCTTTAATAACAACTTATTGCTCTCCTCCATATGTGAGCTAACATTTTTGTGATTGATGGGCAAATCCTTCGGAATGTAGAAACAGAACCCATGTTTCCACCAACCAAAAGGCTAAAAATGCTGTCACGTACCATCTGAGGGCAGTAGCTGAGATCTCCCCACTCTGCTTTAAACTGCCTACCTGTACCCATCAATGCCCTTTGAAAGGGCATTCATGACTTGTTCATTCTGTTACTATAAAACTTTAATCAACCTATTATCAAGTGGAACTGGTTGACTTGAAACCTTTCCTGGGCTAGGATCGGTCATATTTGTCTATAGAATAAACTGTGTCTTATCTTTTGTGAGATGAGATTTGTGTTTATTTTTTTTTCTGTCAACTTTGCAGTACATGAGGCCACAGTGTATCCAGATGAATACAGGAACTGTCTTGGTTTGCTTTCTCTTTCTGTGACAAACACATTGGCCAAATACACCTTGAGAAGGATGGGGTTTATTTCGGCTTATAGCTTATAGTCCATCATTCAGAGAACTCAGGGAAGCTCAAGGCAGGTCCTAGAGGCAGGAACAGAAGTAGAAGGCATGGAGAAACATGGCTTACTGACTCGTTCGCCATGACTTTCTCAGTCTTCTTTTTTATAGTACCGTGGAACATGGGTTCCAAGTTCCAGCATTTCCCCAGCAAGCCTGGTCTTCCTATGTAAGCCATTTATCAAGAAAATATCCCCACAGACTTGCCTACCACAAATTGGATGGAGGCATGTTCTCATTTGCGGTTCTTCCTCTAAGACAACTTGAGCTTGTGTCAAATTCACAAACAACTAAGCAAGCAGGAGAGGGACAGAGACATCCCGCTGGACACATCTGCTCTGCAGTTCAGCCCGGTGTTATGAGTCTTCAACAAAAGTCTGACACATCCTAGAGTCAATGTTCCTGAATTTCATCCCCCTTGCCCATCTTTCTGCTCTTATGGCCAACTCTACATTGCAGCTTAAATAAAAGGAAAAAA
This sequence comes from Dicrostonyx torquatus, assembly GCA_028555095.1. Classification (NCBI taxonomy): domain Eukaryota; kingdom Metazoa; phylum Chordata; class Mammalia; order Rodentia; family Cricetidae; genus Dicrostonyx; species Dicrostonyx torquatus. The sequence goes on from JAQHUG010000036.1 coordinate 3,768,260, forward strand.
AAAAGAGATGTGGGAAAAGCATAGGATGACCTTAGACCAGGGCGCCACTGCCCTATAGCTGGAAAGACAAACCATAAACTCAGTCCCTTACAGTTTTAAAACTCATTCGTCTGCTCTACAGAAAACTGATTTCACCATCTTCCTCCCCGCATGCTTCTCCACCCAATAGTCCCAGAATAGGTCTACAAGCACAGAAAACGGAAAGACCAGGAATCCTTTGAAATTGTCTCATTATGTATGTGCTAAACTGGTGTTTTTTAAATAGTGTGAGTTAACACTGGACATCAGATGAAGAGCAAGAAGAGGTGAAAGAGAAGGTAATAGTGAAAGAATTGCACACATCAGGAGCTGAGGAGAAAACAAGAGCGAGAAGACAAAGGCACAACTGAAGAAACACATCGAATGCTAATGCTAACCAAACCAGGGCACAGAGTTTTCTGTAATCTGACATGGACTGTATAATGCTCACTGTGAAATTTTTTTCTTTATATTGCTAGAAGTTTGTAAATACCCCTACATTTGAGAGACTGGCTGTTTCTCCCGAAGTAGCTAAGTACTTTTAAATGCTTGCATGCAGACTCAGACTTGAGGGATGGTGTATTAATCATTGATGATGCAGGTCTTCTGCAGCTTTCTAGGTGATAGACTCTCAACGTATGCTTTACTAACCTTTTAATGAAAACACCAGCATGAATAATAAATCGAGCTCCCCTTAATATGCATACATGATTTTGGGAATATTTTCAAGGACCAGGACTTTCATTTTTATACAAAATCTTACAGCTCGAAACTGCATCTCCCAAGCAGATCAAAGAGTTACCACTAATTTGTGGAGTCATACAAGATGAGTGTAGAAAAACAGAGCAGGGTAGTAGGTTACAAGAGCTGGGATGTGGGGAAGAAAAACTTTCAAGTAGAATAAAAAGGTAAATTCATGATCTGGCGCATCCCATGGTAACTAAAGTTAACAACACTGTACTGTACACTTGACATTGGCTAAGAAATAGCTCTCGCACTGAAAAGATAGTTCAGGGATTAAGAGAACTTGCAGGTCTGACAAAGAACCTGGGTCCAATTCCAAGCACCTATGATGACTCACAACTATCTATAACTTCAGATCCAAGGAATCAAATGTTGATGTCATCCTCTGCAGGTACCAGGCATGTATGTAGTAGATGGGCACACATTCATATACACATTCACACAGCAAAGTATCCATACACATAAGATAAAATAAATAGATCTCAAGGATCCTGAAGAGAAGCAACAAAAAGGTACCTTGTGAAAGAATGGGCACATGAATTAACTTGACTGTGACGATCATTTCGCTGTTCTGAAGCCTATCACGTCCATAACTTGTACACACTTTACATATACACCATTTTGTCAGTTCTATCTTAACAACATTAAAGATGCTATTGTACACACGGGCAAGCACACGTTCTGTCCTAGACAGAACACAAATGCGGTTGTTACAGAACAGTCTACAGAAAAGTACACGAGGACAGCACAAGTTCCATCCCACACGGAGACAACAATACAAATGCAGTTGTTTTCTGCAAGTAAAGATTCATTTCTCATTCTGTGGTCTAAGTGACAAAGAAGGAAAAAACTCCCTCGGAAAGGTGCATATGATTTCTGTTCTCCGGAGTCCTGACACAGCACCCTCCCAATTTAAATCTCCCATGAAGCTGTTCTGTAGTTTCCTATGAAAGCAACATAAGAGGGCACTAGAGAGATGGCCCAGAGGCTAAAGGCAGTATGTGCTTTTAACCATGGCTGGCTGCTCACACAGAACTGCATGTAAAGCCACCTCCGGGGGATCTGATGACCTCTTCTGGCCTCCACAAGTACTGCAGTCATGAGCATACACACACAATTAAAATTAAACATTAAAAAGCATTGAAAACAGTCGTAATAAATACCAAGATAAGGATACTTGAAACCTTCTATTGCCCTTCATTTTGCAGGCAAATAACAATGGCCATAATTGGACACCAATATTCAGAACAGAACAAGTTTTTTTTCCAGAAGGGAAGGTACACGACGCGTCTGAAAGGATGCTCACAGAACAAAACCCCCCACTCTTTTGAGACAGTCCATTCTTTGCTACAACCTGCTCCCAAAGCATGCAGGCAAAATGGACAGCCACAGCCACACGTGCCAGGTGGGAGCCCGAATGACGCGCCTGAGGAAGCAGAGAGGCTTCACGTCCCCTTATCCACCGATCACCTTGCGATGCTCGTTGCATTCTGGGAATGCGGTACTTACTCTTGGACTGCTCTGGCTATGGAAAGGGCCGTGGATCCAGTTTCATTAACGCTATCTAAGGTCACATTTGGCAGGTCATCATCATCACTGTCACTTTTACTTTGTCTGGGAGATAGGCCTCGGGGGTCCATTTGTGCTGGGAAGAAAAGGCATATATAATGAATTAAAATTAGTGTGCACAGCTGAACTTCATGCTGGACCAACGTCGAGCACAGAATATCTGTCCAGTGCATTCCCACGAGCGGAGCTCCCGGAAACTCCTGGAATTAGTGCTTTATGCACTGACCGTTCACAGACATCTTTTCCTTGTCCCTGTGGCGAACACCATACCTGCATTAGATCCCAAGAGTTCCCTGTATGCTCTAGAACAAAAGTCATCAATATCAGTAAATTGTTATATTGCCGACTTGGTGTGGTCAAAGCTAGTTACAGAGCTAGTGAGCAAACTGTTGCACCCCCTGGTCTCTCCTGCTCTCTTCTGCTGCCAGACTTCCAGCCACACCACTTTTCATTCGTGCTTTCCCTCGAGGGTACAGGGCATGAGGCAGAGAAGGTATTATTCGCTTCACACTCTCATGCGAGGTTAAAAAAAGAACAAAGCTGGCATGATATTTCTTGTTCTTTCTTCAGTTACCTGTCGTCTCACAGTTTACCACTCTTGCTGGTGGGGTAGAGCCTTGGCTACAGAAAAATGGTGGAGGTGGAAGCCCAAGCATTTCTAATACGTATTCGTGTGCTGCAAATTATGTTCTCGTCTCTACCATGACTACAGCCCTCACAAAGATATTTCTACATATGATTCTCCTTCTGTTGCGAACTTGTCAAGGTAACATGTTGATCTTCTGCTCCTGTTGATCAAAGCCACCTGAGCATTTTGATGAGAAATTCAGCCTAAAACAACCCATGAGGGGATTTTAAAATTAGATTTTCTACCATCCGCCCCCGCCCCCCCCCCGCCCCCGTGAGCAGCTTTGGAAATCACTGCCTGAAATTCCAAGTCTCATCTCCCTTAGATAACAAGCACATCTCCTCATTTGAAAATCCCCTTACGCAAATGTGAAAATACATGATTCCAATCCACTCAGCTCCTATCCAGATGTTTACTTCTCAATGGGAAACTGAGGCTTTCCAAAACCACCCCGGTTAGCAAAGGAAAGCAGCGTGTACTTTAAAACAAAGGTTACAATGACATTTGGAGTACAACTACATTTCAAATCAAGAGGACAATGGAAGTTAGGTTTGAGCATTTTTAAAGACATGGTTAGAATGATCCTTGGATACAACTGAGCAAAATGATACCTTTTATTTTTCAAATATCTTTTTTTTTTGCAGCTATGCATTATGGACCCACAAGTAAAGGCTGATATTTCATCATGTTTCATCCAGGAAGAGACAATTTGTGGTTGTCCACAATATTTACAGTGTGGCTGGAAAAACTAACCCTAGAGGGTCTCCCCACAGGTGTCTAACTGAAGAAACTGGTACTCACTGCATCTCGTGGATGCTAGTGTAGATGACACACTTTCTCTCTCTAGGCACTTCCAAATAAAAATGTGCTTTGTGAAATGATATTGCTTGGAAAATGTTATATGAATTAATTCAAATACTCTATAATAGTCATCTTTAAATGTGGATAAATTCCTCATTGGCCTACCCCAGAGAGTTTGGAAGAACCTGGAAATACTTTTACTGTCAAGACTTGAGACAGGGTGCTGTTGGGGACATAAGACTGTTATTGTCATATTGTAGATAGGTCAAGGGCATTGATGAATATTCTATAATACTCTGAAAACTCAGCCAACTAAAGAATCTGTCACTCTAAATGTCAGCTATGCAAAGATTGAAATTTTTACCCAGAGAGTTAAGAGTTTAGACAAATGGGGGGTGTTCTGTGATCTAATGTTCAGTTGAATAAGTGTGTCCGAGTTTCAAAGTCACTGACAAAAAAATACTGATACATATTGGATTACCTCTATTCTCTAGTTTTGTCCTCAGATAATTCATTCTCCTTAAATCAGAGGGCAGAGTCAAAATTCAACTGGCCAGAATTAACTATAACTCCAGATTAGGATAGAGAAACATAGGACTGAATCGAGTAGAGCTTAGATTTATTTGCAGGCCTTTTGATCTGTAGGTGTGGAGAGGCAGGTTCAGTTGATCACTTCTCTGTTGTTCTTCAGATCCATCAGGTTTTAACCCCAATATCTGACTCCTGAGTTTTATTTAATAATAGAACGATATAAATAATCACTTCACCTGGTGTCCAGTGTGCGGCAAGATCAAGCGGTAAAGCCACCATTTCCCAGAGCTACTGCAGGTCACTGGCTTTTCTCACTAGGGCCTTTTCAATATGTAGTCTCTTTAACAGCCACACCTTGGGCTGCACACCCAAGCCCCAAACCTGCAGACACAGCCTCTTGCAGGTGCTACAACAGCCTGAGGCAGCTGCCCATTGCCAGCTCTGCCATCCAGGCAGTGGTGCCCCCCATGCTGTGTCCTAGCCTCGTGGACTCTTCCTACACCATCTCCCCATGCACTTTTCAGAGGGCTCACTCCTCCTCCACTCGTGTGGTGCTAGAGCAGCTGTAGTTACCCTCAGCTTGGGTGTGCAGCACAGTGAAGGCCTTCTGCTACCCTGGCTCTGGGCACAGTCCCTGCCTGCACAGCTGAGCATTGTCCCTGTCTGTAACTGGCTACCCACACATACCTCTGATGTTGAGGCTATGGAAAAGCCGATAAGTCAGCAGAGAACGTGACACACCTGGGAATTCTTAGGGAGGCAATTAGGTTTTATTTCTTTTGAAAAATTTTTGCAAGTTAAGAATCGGAAACAATATGATGCAGGGAGTTAGGACTCTATATAGTTCCACAATGGATGGCTTGAAAATGGAAAAATTAAATAAAGGGATAATCATTTTTAGCAGGGATTGGTACAATATTGGCAAAATGAAAATAAAATAAAAATTGGTTTAGGAGGTCCTTCTGTATTTGTGTTCTTTCATTGGTTATTAAAGAAACTACCTTGGCCTAGTTGCTAGGGCGGAACATAGGTAGCTGGAGAAGACAGAACTAAATGCTGGGAAGAAGGACAGAGGGAGAGCCGCCATGGAGACACCAGGTCAGACATGCTGAATTTTTCCTGGAAAGCCACAACCTTGTGGTGAACACAGATTATTAGAAATGGATTAAATCAAGATGTGAGAGTTAGCCAATAAGAGGCTAGAGATAATGGGCCAGGCAGTGATTAATTAACACAAATCTGTGTGGTTATTTTGGGTATGTGCTAGCCAGGTGACCGGGACCAGGCCCTCCCTCCATTAACAGTAGGCTCCAAACTAGTCGGGCAGCCAGAACAAAGGGTCCCCATGCTCCATGTAACAAAAAATAATATTTTTTAACACAGATTGACTTTAGCTGCAAATAGAAAGCTATCAGATCAAGAGTTTAGACAAATATTAATTTGATCTTTACTAATTCAGAATGTAAATGGCAATTATTCCTTTAAAGGTAAGGTCATAACTTGTAGATGAATGGTCCCAAATACTGATATTGGATCTCACCCTTATGATTCCTTTGGTAGGAGAAGTGTTTTCTAAAAATTTTAAGAAAAATCAAAAGGTCAGATGTCTTAATTGCAGCAAACAAGGTCATCAGAAAGGAATTGTAGTCAAGACATTCTTAGAAACAATGTTTTTTTTCTAGAGATAATCCAAACACAAGTATTCAGACTCCTGGAATATGCAGAAGGTGTGGCAAAAGCCAGTATTGGACTAATGAATGCAGATTAATATGGGACAGGCAAGGTAACCCTTTGCCAAAAGGAAATGCATTAGAGGGTCTGTCACAGACTCCAATTTGGTTCAATCATTCCTTGTCAGCATTGAGAAAACTTCTCCACAGAGCAATTAAAAGATTTAATGCCTGTTGTTAAAACCTATAATCCTCTAGATGACAAAACAGTTTCAGACAATAAAATAAAATTTTCAGAAGACTATAAAACAAGTATTTTGTCAAACTTCTATAAATGATCAAAGACCAAAGCTAAATATATGAATGAATGCCATTGTACTTGAAGGTTTATTAGACATTGGCACAGATATATCAATAATTTCACCAAAATCTTGGCCACCAGATTGTTCTCCTCTGGAAGTAAATATTTAGCCTCTACTGATTAGAACTTTATCTCATCTAAAACAAAATAAAGATGGGTCATATGTATGGGGCCAGAAGGGCAGATAGGGAAAGTAAAGCCATATGTGACTAGCATAGCAATGAGTTTATAAATTGTTACAGCAGTGAAAAACACATATCAACATTTCTTCAGTCTCAGAAATAAGCCATAAAATAAAGTGTGATTCTGAGAGAAATATTAAAAGATATTTTCAAGAACAGCTATTGTGTTTAGGTTGTACATATGGTACAACAGCTGCTGATCTTTGAAAGGAACCAACCGCACTACCTTTAAAATGGTAAACTGACAAAATTGGCTGGATAGAACAATAGCCTTTGGCATCAAGAAAAAAATTACAAACATTAGAATACCTGGTGAGGGAGCAGCTAAAGGCTCAACATACTGAAAAACTTATCGGTCTTTGGAAGCCCCCTATATTTGTCATTAAAAAGAAGCCTGGAAATTAGAGAAAAGTAATAGATATGAGAGCTATTGATAAGGTGATTCAGTCA
>JAQHUG010000036.1:3785934-3801625 GCA_028555095.1 Dicrostonyx torquatus
AATCCCTACCTCTCCCCCCATCCCCACACCTGTACTTCCAACTTTTGTCTGACGATCTTGTTTGCTTCCGACTTCCAGGAAAATCTATATATGTTTTTCTTTGGGTTCACCTTGCTATTTGGCTTCTGCACTGCCAAATAATTTCTAAACCAGCAAGAGTTACTTGGTAAGATCCAGTCTCTCATTAAACCCATACACACATACATAAATGTAGATACATATACACACATACAAAACAGAAATATGCCCATGCGCACACACATACACACAAACTACTCATATTTAAGATTTTATACATTTGAAAAGTGAAAAATGGATTGGGATGTTTGGAGAAACTCAGTTTCCTGAAGTTGGAGGTGTTCTGGACAAATCCTAGGAAAAATACTGCAGAAGTCCAGACACTTGAAGTTGAGCAGACTGGTTTCCAATTCCAATCGGTGAACAGCATCACTGTGCCGACTGTCCTGGGCAACATCCTTCCTTATGTGTCCACTCCTAACCGTGCCTCTGCTGGACCCTATGGCCTGCTGTGCTTAAAATGCATTGGAAGATGCAGCACAAGCGGGGACTTGCAAAGAACTTGCTCACTGGGGCTCCTGCTCTGAGAAGTGGGTCACCATGGGACGAGCTGGGACAGAGTTAGCTGGAAGAGATGCGCTGCTTAGCTGGCCACCCATCCCAGCTAGTAAGTTAGCCGTATTTCGGTAGCTGTTCACATTCCAGTCACTACAAGACCACGTCTATACCAGGGACTCCAAATGGGGCCGGTGTGAAAACTGTTTGCCTAAACCCGTTCCAAATTCTGACCCGCAGAAGCGTGATCCCATGAAACACTTGCTATTTTAACCCAGGTGATTTAGGAGTGGTGTCTCATCAGCGCTGTGGACAAACAAGAGCCAGTCAGTCCACCCTCAGGCATTTTTGTTTGCCAAGGGCAGCCTTGTGTTCAGTAACAAAAGCCCAAGTGGAGCTCAGCACTCAACACACACCTCTACTTCCTGGTTTCCAGTTACAAGCCTTCCAGGTGCATTTACAGCTGTCTCCATGTTGGATGGGCCTGAGTGACTGCTTCGGCCTCACTCAGGGGTGTTCCCTCCCTCTATGGGGCAAAGGACAGAAGTCCCTGCCAAAGCGAACCCATGGCAGTTTCTTCTTTCTAGTTTACACTTGACAGGAAGTCCATCAGGTGGCTCTTTTGAGGCCTGAGGTACCCAAAGCTTCACTTCATGCCCTTTTCAACACACCTAAATTCTTTTCTTTCTCCTGTGGACTAGTGGACAGACACTGATACCTTACACCAGAGGACAGGGTCCCTCAACATCCTCTCCAGCCTAGGAGCTATCAAAAAAATTAAACACTTCTGCTGAAGATAACTGGCCTTTGCATAAGAAATTTTCCATAAATCATCTATTAAATGTATGTAATAAAATTATTTCTGAACATACCTTAAAATGTAAGGACTAACATGTCTTTTTAAAAAAGAGGGCTGGGAGGGTATGGTTCAGTGATAAAGCTATTACTTAGCATGTATATGCCCCTGAGTTTCCTTGTGAGCATTACATCAGAAAAAAAAAAAAAGATCTCAGAAAGAGGTACAGAATCCCTTTCCTGCCCATTGGGGGAAAAAAGAAGATGCCGAGAGCTGGCAGTAGGAGGGTGTTGAGCTGGGTGGGCAGTGGACACAGTGCTACAGAGCTATATTTCTGCTTTCAGTCACTCACACTGCCTGCCCTCTTAACTTACTTGTTCACCATGCCAAGGCCAAAACTTGTCCCAGTTTGGGAAAAGCTAGCTGCCAGGAGAGCAGCTGTTACGCTAGAAAGAAGGGTAATGAAGGAACATGAATGCCTGGGAAGGATTATACTGTTAGAATGTCCATCTCCCGGGGCAGCAGGTCCTCCCCCAACACAGTCTAAAGAAGAGTTGTTGCCAGACGGACTTGCAGAGCTATAGCATGGAAACACAGCTCCTGCTTCAGAAAACACGAGGAGACCCCTGGCGTGTCACTTGCAACGGGTTGATCTTAGGCGAGTGATTTGACGTTGCTCATTCTCAGTTTCCCCCCCTGCTGTGGCTTCTTGGAAGTTAAGGAAGTAATTAATATGTGCAACCCGGTTAGTAGACCCTCGGCCTGAAGCTCAGCAGTCCATCATCACACCTCTAACCCTGGCAGTGCTCACAATGCTGCTTCAACCATAGTGGGAAATGCTGCTTCTGTAGCCTAGCCGTCTTCATCTCCAGGAAGAGTCAACCGAAATAAACTCACTCTCCTCATTCCTACAGTGGCCAAACTTAATGGAGGCAGAATGGACAGAAACGTTAACAATGATGCTGCATCTCTTGATCCAAATATCCATTTATGTATTGAGGCAGCATTCTCATAGGACAGCTACGGGGTACCGGGCATCTTTCAGAGTGTTGGCAAAAGTGTGGTGACCCAGGTCAATTACAGTAGCCCAATGTCACACTGGTGGAGAGGATGGTAGTGATGATGAGACAGATGGTAAATTATATATATATGTGTGTGTGTGTGTGTGTGTGAAAATTTTATATATATATGTGAGAAAAGAACTGAACATTCTAGACCACCTAAGGGCCACAGAGCAAAAGGAAACGATTGAGGCTGTCAGGGGTTGCTGAGAGCTGGGAAGCGATCCTTTCTGATGGTAGTAGCTAGGAAATCTAGCCTGGGAATGATTTCAGCAGGAACCTGGAGGAGTAGATAGAGGCTGGCTTGTTTTCATTTTGGGGGAAGGGTCACGACAAGGACAGGGAACAACAGATGCAAAGGCTCTGAGCTGGCTGTGTGACCCAGATGTCTGGGATTCCTGTTGAGGGAAGGATGCAGCTGGAGCTAACAAAGGGAGAAAGAAGTGGACCAGGGAAGAGGGAATTTGTGTGTGTATGGTGGTGGGGGGTGTTGTTCTGGCTAAGAGTCACTGGAGTGTTCTAGTAGAATAAAGGCATGCCATGAATTATGGTCTCTGCAAAGAATCCCAGTTTGGTGTGCCTGCCCATCAAGGTGGCACCCACACACAGGAATCGTCAGGACTAATAGTGTTCTTGGAAAAACCGCACTAATCTTCTCTTGTGACATGACTTCATGCTGGCAACACAGTGCATCCAGTTAAACTCAGGACGCTTGTATTGTTATGAAGTATGGGCTTTATGCTCCTTTTGTACAACTGACCTTTGCTTTCAAATTATGAGTTGTTCACTTACATGGCTTCCTTTCCTAGACATCAGGACATAGGAGGAGAGAATCGCCTGAAAATAAGCAAAGCTTGGCTCATGCTAACAGTGGGCTCCAAGTTCAGAACTAGCCTACTTTCCAGGATCCTAGGGATCCCTGTCTCTCTCTCCCTTCACTTTTGCCTTTACAGAGCAGGAAATGTGAGGTATGCATGGAAGCCCACATGCACACTTAAAAATTCCTCATTTCTGCAAATCTTGAGATGTTGCTAATATAGGGATATAATATGCAATTTTCTTCATTTTCTCCTTATCCCTATCTGAATACTTGACAGCATGATGTCAAGTTTCTGATACCACTGTATTAAAAAATAATCTCCTAATGTTTGTCTAGTTCCCTAGTGCAGGGTCCACTTCTCCACGACAATGCTGTTGGTCCTCTGCATGACACTTGGCACAATTGCTTGCTCCATGCACTTTCAGCCCCAATTTCTTCTGACAACCCTCTCCCTCCGATGATTTGAGGGATGGGCAGATTAAGGCATGGAGGAGTTGCCACTTGTTTTGTGAATCAAATTTTATTCATCTATTCTCATATTTTTAGTTTGGTCACTTTAGTGCCATGATCTAAGCAGAGATTGCTACAAAATTCATGTGGTTTCTTACATTAAAAAAAAATGTCTCTTCTGAGACAGGTTCATTGGCTTTGCCATACACTACTAAGCGTTCTGGGACTCTTTGTCCCTATGATTATCTGTGCTACATTTTCTGGGCCATTCTGCAGAATCCTCACTGTGTGTTGGTTTGTTCTTTAGGCCCCAATACCTGTTCCCTCTTCTCTCTGTCTCTCCGTTGATAAGCTTCTCTACGGTGCAGCACAATCTCAAGATTGCCGGCTTTATGTTCTCAGCTGTGACCTCCCTTCCACTCATCTTTCAAGCATCCGGCTGACTCTTTCACCACTGACACATTCAAAATCATCTCAAGCCCTACCCTTTCTTCGTGTTTCTTAATTCCAATGGAGAGATTACTTTACAGGTTGCACACTGGCAGTCACTTCAAAAGCCCCTCATCCCCCCTCAAATTACCTACTAACTGTTCTTGCTTTCACCAACTTTTCCTGGAATCCCCGCCCCCTTTTCTTACTGAACATCCTCAAAACACTGTTGCATCTGCTTTCCCCGTATAAGGTTTCTCTACAAAATGATGAGCATAAGCCTTTCCCAAAACGTTCTTTGCTTTGAAACCCTTGAATGCTTCCCATCTTCTAATAAATAAGGTTTGACAGTGCCCCGTGATCATTCCCCAGCTCTTCCTATGAATACCCTGTGCCCCATCTTTCCCATGCTATTTCCTTTGAGATGCAATTCATCCAGTAAAACCCCACGTATCCTCTAGCATATCTGGACTCTCTTCCTCTAGCTAAATCTAATAACTCCTTTGAGAAACCCATACTTTGTATTTGTATATGTTTGTGGCACTCTATTTTCAACTCTAGTCGAGGACACGTCTGTTATACCTTCTGTTATATTCTACTTGCTCCCTGAGAGGAGAGGGACCACACGAATAATAACCCTTCTTATACCAGAGAAAGTAACGTTTGCTGAAGAAGACTGTGGGGTAAGTGCAAAGTTTTACTTAAAACGGTCACAGCAGTCGCTGATTGTCAGAGGTTTCTGCCACAGAATGACAGAAGTGGCTCATTCACATTTCATTTCAGAAGTTACATCCTGGCTCCCATTCTAAAGTTAACATTTACTTACGGGAAGTTATAATCATCACATCTCTATGACTTTGTAAAGTCTTAGAATATTATATTTGGGGTTTGAATAGACCATGGCGGGACACAAGTGGTAATATCCATATTCTTGTTTACTTTTTAGTTAGAATACATTTAGCAGGGTTGTCTGTCCGTTCAGGAAATGATTTTCAGTATCTCCCCATATGCCGCAGTTCTTTCAAAGAAGTTACTGTCTAGAAATAGCCCAAAAAAAAAAAGGATATCATCATTAAAATAATACTTCAAAACTGGATTGTGTTGAGAGCCTCGGAAAAGTGACAAGGGTTTTCTTTTTTCTAATGAAGCATGACCAAGACAACTTATTTGTGGCTGGGGAAAAAAAAATGAAAAGCTGAGTCTCAACTGCTTGTGTTTCCTGGATGTGGATCTTAGAGAAGAACGTTGTTTCTCATTCTGAAAGCATTCATAAAAATCCTCCTCAATAAGAGGACTTTCCCACTACACACGGTACCTGCAAAGTCCAAGGGCATCTTTCTGCACATTACTACCCCATTCTTTCCTAAATACTTTGCAGCCATTCCAGCTGCGTCAAAGCCTACCCAATCGGTTCCAACTGAGTTACTTAAAACTGCATCCACTTTAGGCGGAGAAGAGTTACGTTAGTAATAATAGTGGGATTTTGAAGTGAGTGCAGGTGGGGGATACTGGTCTCCCCAAATTCATTTTCATCTACAATACACAGAGGGCACTTTGGGAGTCATCAATCTGCAGCCTTCTCATTCATTTTTCTTCTTTCATGTGTTGCTCTTTCCCCTGTCTGTATTTTACGGCCTATGGATGGGGTAATGTCGGATCTAAGACACTGACTGAGATCAAGAAGATCTTCCACTGTGACTGATTTTCAGGCATTTTGGATGCGAGAAATACTTTAAAAGGAGCTTACAAAAAATAATAATAATAATAACCCTGACCTTAAGCTTGCTTCTCTTCTCAAAGTAGAACTTTCCCCACAGTCTCCTTCACTGCACAATGTACGCGTGGGCTAACTGACCATGACAGTTCTTTCAAAGAACTGTCCTGTAATCCCAGTGCTCAAGAGGTTGGAACAAGAGAACCGCCATGTGTTCAAGACCAGTCTGAACTACGTAGGAAGTATCAGGTCAGCAAAACCTAGCTTCAACAAACAAACAAATAAATAGGCCTAGGGGTGTATTAAGCCAGAGGTTCCATTCTCAAGACCCAATACCACACACATTTGAGACGGCGAGACCCACCTTCTTGTGGCAACCAAAGGACCCGAAAGAAAGAAGATCTCTATTTGCCTGCTTGGCCTTGTTCTCAGTGGCAAATCATTCCTTCACTAGTACTAGAGTCCACCTCTTTAGGTTTCTGATAAATACTTGAAGGCCCTCTGGAACATAGAAATATTGGATCCTTGGACTTTTTGTGCGGCGACCACAGCCTGTAAGTCACTCTAATAAATATAATTAGATATGAATTAAATATAATTCATATATATATACATATATATATATACACATTCATTCTACCAGTTCTGTTTCTCTATGGAACCTCAACTAATAAAGATGTTTGTGTGAGCGCCAGCTTGTACTATATTCAAGAAGAACTGGCCAGCTCAAGCAACACCACCTCTGGAAACCGCTGTACTATATCATACACTAGAGCAGGGCAGAGCACAGCAGAGGAGGTACACACCAGTTTTTCTCATTCTCCTACATTCTCTCTTGGTTTATGTTGGGTTCTGTGCGAAGCTCCTCTTGGTTTTGTGGGAGGAGTTTGTTTTTGAGGAAGACAGGGTAACAAGAGAAAATGTGGTTTTGGATTCTCCCAGGCCGATGCCTAGTACATCGTGTGCTGCTGTATTTGGATGGAAACCAGCACAGAACTTTGAACCTGTTTCCTTTTGCTGCAGTAATGAAGAAAAACGGAATTTTCCTTGGTGAAGAGCGGTGACATCGATGTGTGACTAACCTTTGGGACACAGACTGCTCTATATGCTCGACATTATCCAGTTAAGTTTCTTCAAACAAAGCCGCCAAGCTCCTCAGCACTATACCCTGGTTCCTGAGGCCAAACGGAAAGGATCTGAGAGCGTAGATGTCTCGTTATAATCCAAGTGGCTTCCCCTGCTGTCAGGAGCACAGATACGCTGTGAGCCTGTGTAGTAAAAGCAGCACATCCAAGGCCCTCTGGCTACAATGGTTCTATACTATCTGGATGTCTCTGTAATTCAGCTGAGTAGAGAATCCAAATTATAGACAGCGATTTCTTGTTATTCTCACATCTACCTATGCATGATATGAAAAACACATAACTAATCGTTTAACATGGATGTGAATACTTGCCTCTGTTTTATACCTTTCATGTGTACAAATGAAGGGCATCAATGCCATTTAACAAAGCATAAACAACATCGTATTATAATTTGCTTTATTCCACTCAGCGTGGCATGTGAGATCGGTTCACACTTTTTGATTTCACTGTTTTCCTCTACCCCAGTCTAACTGAACTATTTTTTGAATGGACCACTATTATTTATCTATTTTCATAATGGAAATTAAGTTTTCAAAATATTCTCTGCCAGCTTTGCTGTCACAAGCTGCTTCATGGAATATATCTGAAAATTATGATGTAGTTTAATTCATGCACATTGCCAAATCGTTCTCCAAATTGCCTGAACCAATTCATATTTCCATTGACGTGTGCACATGATAAAGCCACCGACGAGATTGATGTTGCCAGATTTAAACATCACTCTAATGCCGGAAAGCCGTTCTGTATTATCTAATCTCCCAAGCACAAGATTGAGACTGCTTAGTATCTTGGGAAGCTGGAGAAGGAAGATCTCAACTATGAGGCCGCAAGAGGAAGAAAAGAAAGCATATTCTTTATCCCTAGGCTTGGCACATTTGTGTGACTTATAATCATAGACTACGTATTTCTGAAAATTTTTAAGATTTATGGTTTGTTGAACTTTATTTGAAGAGGAAACGCTCCATTGTGCTCCTGGCATGTGCTGGGCTGACAGGCTCTGCCGTTCTTAAACTCCTGCACAGAGCATCTCAGGAGGTTTCTTTACGCCTGATGCTTGATGATGGCTCCACTCTGCTGTCAGCTGGGGATTTATGTTAGCCTGTCTACACTCTTGGATGCATTCTCTCTCTCAACGTTCACATATTTCTGGGCATCTCTGTGAGTATTGCAATGTAATCTGATCTGGTCTCGCAGGTGGATATTGATATATGTTAGGACACTTCCATTCCTGGCTGTTGTATTTCTTGCTTTGACAACTTTTCCACTCAGTCTTGCTGCCTGGGTAAAGTTCCCAATGCAATCCTTCCACCCAAATACCCTTCCAGTCAACATTCTGTGCCATTTCCCAAAGAGAACCTAGGCAAGGTTCGAGATTCACATTTCCTCTCACCATTGAAATCCATTCGGCCAATAAATTCTAGTTAATTGCTCTTGACGTGACCACTGACCAGGCCTTCAGACAGTCTTGGCTGGCTTCCAGACATAACCTTCTGCTGCTTCTGCTACCCCTCACGGCATCCATCCTTTCACATACAGACGCCAATGCTATCCTGTTCACTTCTACCCACTGCTACCTTCTGTGAGTCCCTGGAACTTGCTGTAAATGTCAGCCACCTATCTGATCTGTAGTTTCAATACACATCCCTGTCCCAACCACATATATAGAGTACAGACAGTACCCACAGCAAAGCCCACACTGAAATGGACAAAGCGCATTAAAGTCAACACACAAACAAACAAACAAACAAACATCCAAACACAGTGAGACAAGTCTCAGAGAGACAAGCATGGGTTTATGGAAACCGCATCCTTGAACATGCCACAAGCTTCATTTCCGCTTTTGCATGCCCTCCATCTGATCATATGTGCCCATCCACCCCCCTGTACAATCAATCTGCTTCCCCATCAGGATGTTCTATGGTCGTTTGTAGTTCGGGGATTTGCACCTTTCAAATTGCTCTTGTCAACCTAGATGCTGTGACTAAATCTTTCCTCGGGAGCAGCCTTCTCCTGATGTCACCGCCACCCTCTTCCACCTCCCAACCTTGTGACTTTCTTTGCACACCGCATCTGTTGGCCTATGCTTGGCTGTCTGGCGACTCGTCTTACATGCTAGTTTCCTTGGCTGTGACCTACCATTTCATTGTGGGTCTACTGAGGGTACCGTTTGTACAGTATATGCTATATATGCTGTTAAAACAGGGATGCATGTTAGTGAGACTACTCCTTGACGTAAATGGAAAGGAATGTGAAAATTCTTGGTTAAGACAAAAAGTTAAAAAAAAATTAGATATATTCAAGCCATAGACGGTACTGTGTGCCTGAAGTCTCAGCTCTCAGAGTGCTGAGCTGGTGCACTGGTGCAAGTTTGAGACTAGCCTGGGCTACAGAGAGCACACCAGGCCAGCTAGGACTATATAGCGAGATTCTGTACCAAGTGGAAGAAAAGGAAACTAAACACTTCTGATTCTCAGTGTCTTAACTTGGTAGCTCTAATGTTTTTCGTTTTAAGAAATGGATCTGATAGGAATCAAAACCGTAACTTGGTGCTGTAGCCATCACATTTCTTGAAGTAACAGACAAATCTTTAAATTTCTGACAGAACCTCATGTCCCAAAGAGAGATCTTGAGCTAAGTATATAGTTGAGAGTAGTCTTGAACTCCTGATCCCCTTGCCTCTGCAACCAACCCTGGGATGACAGATGTGAGCCAGGGCCAGGCTCTCCTTTTCTCATTTAAATGGTACAATATAAGGCATAAATTAAGAATTTTATAAAAGTCAGCTAACTCATGTTTATGAAACATGATTGTTTTTTCTTAAAATACTTCCATATGAACATATATATGTCATATATGACTTTATACATATGAGTATATTTACATTTATACATACAAGCCCAAAGAAGGGACAATATAAAGTCTCACGATAAGTATATTCTAACACATCTAGGTACTTGATGGGCATTGCATTCTGGACTTTACAAACATGCGAGGCCTCTCTACATGAACTGATTGGTTGGGCAGGTACACAACTGAGAGCTCAGAAACGGATTGAACAGTATCGCGAGGCTGAGTTTCCTTACGTCTCTTCTGGAATAAACTATGGTCGGCTCCCCAAAGTATATGATAGTGCTTTCCTGTTGTTGCTAAGAACCGCTGCATCTCCAGTGCTTATAATACGGATCACACAGCAGGAAGGCAGCAACAATTCACTGGCTTGCCCAGATCTATAAATGGAAAAGAGGCAGCCTCCCATCAATATCAGATCAGAGAGCGTTACAGAGCTCAAACTTGCTTCACACTGTCATCGAAAGCGTGTTTGCTTTGAAATACCAAGGGGTTATGATGGCGATTCACATTAAAACTAATCACAATTGGCTGAGGAAGGAAGAAAAATAGGCCTGCTAAGAGTTGTACTAGTTTCAAGGTGGATAATGAGATAATAAAACACATTATTGGAGGTTATACTACCTTGATTACTGCAGATTATACCAATGGGCACAATAATGCCACTAAAGAGCGCATCACCAACCGTCACCCAGTTGTTAGATGATAAGTGGATTGCACACCCTGAAAACGATGACTTGAGGAATACTACCCTATTCCTACCAGATGTGCAACCGCGCAGGTTGATGCCTCAGCACTGGACAGCAGGCTGAGTCTTTTATGTTGTGAGAAGTTCAGCAAATAAGACAAGAATGCCAAACATGTAGCAATGACATTGAAACCAGAGCTGGAAGATGTCAGTCCCTATTACGAGGCTAGCTAGTCTCCGTAGCCAAACACACATGTTTGAGAATTTATTTTCCAATTTGAAGAAAACATTTCTAAACATCTGCTACACGAGCTTGGGCGATTCTGAGTGTGTAATGCTCTAATGATGATTAGCTATTGGCTAGTGTTCAGGATTTTATTGAACTCATTAATCTAAGAAAAATAAATATATTTGTACCAGTAACACGGTAACATTAAATGCTGGCTGTGTCTTTGTGGGTTTTTTTTTTCCCTTGTGGTTTTTTATTTTTATTTTTTTAGATAACCACAATCAGGTTGAGGCAAGATACAACAGGCATGTTTATGTTACACGTGTGTCCTTGTATCCATTTTCCTCCTCAAAAGCGCTCCAGGCAGGGGCCACATATGTCTAAAAATGACACAGATGTCAGTCTCTGAAACCCAGTGAACCACACTGTGACAAAATTTCCCTGCACCTAGAAATGTTGACCTACAGCTCGGGGCTATTGCTCTGCTGCAAGATGCTGGGGAAACGGAAGCATTTCATCCAGCACACTCGAATGGCAGTGCACATTACTTAATACTTAGCTGTGCAGGATTCCATCCTAGCGTTCATATGTGTGCAGCCACAGCTGAGCTACACGGACATGTTTCATACCTCATGAATTTTAAACCTGAACCAAAGCACAGGTGATTTTAAAATGCAAGATTTCATGTTCAGTTAAACAGCACCTTATGGGGGGGCGATATACAGGTTTGGGGTGTTAGCAATGACAAATTCTTTCAATATTTTAAGCTTATTGGTTAAGCATCAAGCCAAAATAAGGGGAAATTTATTCTGAAGTCATTTAAAATCTGATTTAATTATAGGTGCTACCCCTTATAGACTGAACCTTTAAGGAGTAGAACCACAGAGGTCTCTATTTTCTAACCTGTGAAAAATGGACAGCAATGTCTATATTGTATTTTTTGGGAGATTTAAGGACAAAATATATACATCAGAAAAAAGAACATACAGTCAACAAAGGTTATGGATGAAATAATTTTAGCAAATACATTTATAAGATTTATTACATACTTTGTTGACTTCCTCAAACAGACTGACAGCTACTTATCATTCTTTTGTTACTAATGGTCATGATTTCAAAGGCAATTAGGATGCTCTTGGATAGGATTACCTCCAAGGACATAGGCGTAGGCTGTGTAACCCTATTTACTCTCAACCAGGAAGCCCTTCTTCTGGTGAATCAAGTTTTTATTTTGATAATGATGTTGACATCTCATCTTCCCACCACCTTTGGTCCTGAGTGTCCCAAGAGATAAAGGCCAATTTCCTAATTTGTGCATCAGTTTCAAATAAAAATAATCAGAATAGAACCTGAGTGAACTGATAAATCAAAATCCGTAGGTACATTTTCTTACTTCAAGGAAGCCTCTAGGAAGCGAAGTGCTACAATTTCTTGGGGCTATTGGGAATATCTAAAAATCTACCGAGGACATGTTAAAACACGCGCAAGGGCCCAAGCAATAA
The DNA here is from genome assembly GCA_028555095.1 of Dicrostonyx torquatus. Lineage (NCBI taxonomy): Eukaryota > Metazoa > Chordata > Mammalia > Rodentia > Cricetidae > Dicrostonyx > Dicrostonyx torquatus. Next base: position 3,798,189 of record JAQHUG010000036.1, read on the forward strand.
AAATAAGGATGGCAAAACATTTCTTTCTCTTACTTCTCCTCCACCATTTTTATTTACTTTGTTCAGTCTAGGCACGGCTAGAGAAATATATAGATCTATCGCCACAGGGAGTACGAGAAGCAAATCTAATGTAAAGCCTTGAGAGCTGTGATGAGCTCAGGTCTTTCCTGGGAGTGAAGGACAGTCCATACCACACATGCATGTTTTATAACACACGCAGCCAGCATATGCATGGTGAAGATGAATGAGAATGGACACTGCAACGAAAGTATACACCTTCCGTTTTGTATTAGCCTTCCTTTTCTTCCGTGGTCTGACATATTCCTCCCCACTCGATGCTGGAGTTTTAATACTTCCTCATCTTTCCCCTCAAACATCACCTCTTCCACCTTCATTAGCCCATTCTGACTTTTTCCAGAGTAGTGCTCTTTGAGGATTTACGAGTGAGGGCCCCAGAAGGTTCCCTCTGTTTAAAAGGTCCCCGTGTTTATAGACAATTGATTGAAAGTGCTCACTTGCGACAAAGGCCATAGCAGAGATGATGAGGGAAGCCTTTAGATTCAGCACAGAGAAGACAAAAATGCAATCAAGAATCTGACAATGACTTTTGAGCACAGAAAGGTTCCAGACAATTCCCACCAAGCTGTCCGAGATTTGAGTTTTTGTTGAATCCACCTTTAAGGCCAGAGATCTGAAACAGGGAAACGAATCTCCCTTTTATGGCCTCAACAAATGGGCCGGCCATTGTAAATACATCATTGGTTCTCCGTCACAAAGAGATACTTAAACACAGGGCGCAAGAAAGAGGAGCAATTTCCTTCGACGTTAGGTTTGTTACAGGAAATTTATGTTTTTAACATGCATTGCAAACACGGAAAAACTGATTGTCCCATCAGCAGCGTTTAAATCAAAACAGCTTGCTATCTGGTAAAGACAGGCATATCGGTCGATTTATTTCATAAAACTTTATGTACAAAGAGACAGTTTCTGTGAACTTAATGGAGAGAATATTGAGTCTGGAAGGGTAATTTTTATTACAGTGTATGGTGGATTACCCATACTCCACTGTTTCCAGATTTTATGGTAGCGCAGTGCTGATGTAGTTAACTGTAGCATAGGAGGAGGCATGATTTCTTTCACCCTCACCGGGAGATGAAATTGGCATAACTACTATATATATATATATATACAAGACGCTTCACTGATTCTGTTAATTATATGGGTCCAATTAAAGCCTTTTTGTCCTATGTCCACGGGTTAAAATATTTTACTAAGCAAAAGAATAGGTGAGGCCTGACTATAATTTCCACACAGTGCAGGCTTTTTTTTATTGTGACTCTTTTGAAACCTTCAGAATATTTCTCACTCACGGAAGTTCAACTCCAGAAACCATTAAACCTGTATTATATTAATGATCTATAATATAACACCAGATATTACTTGTTAATGCTAAGCACTACGGAATTAAAGAAACTCAAGGATAGTGAAGATACTATATCCTCAAGAACCCAGGGGATTCCAAATGCTTCACTGGTACAAGTAGTAAAAGTCTTCAGGATGGCAGACATGTATTTTGTAAATACGTGAGAGTTTGTAACGTGTGCCACAGACCAGATAAGGCCTTGAGACACAGAGAGAAGTTACGGAGAGAGAAGGAGACTGTTGAGCTTTACCATTCGGTATGTACCTCCATAGAAAAGGCAATGTTGAACCAAGGCTTTTGCACAAGACCCTTTCTGCACAGACAAGGACAATGTGACATCACAAAAAGCCACGGTACATGTCTGGAATGTGAGGTATGTTTAGTGGAGGGCTAACACACTGGGTTGGGAGAGGCTGACTGGCATTTAGGTAGAGTCTTTGTCTACTTCATAATACAAAGAAGACTTCTCTTTAGTTTGGAGTTTGAAGATTACCACCGTAGGTCAGTACTGGCCACAGAATTCCTTCGTATCTCATCACACCATATACTGCAAGCTCTACCGATTCATTCTGACGCTCATATATCCTTTGATAAATCTCTACTGAGCTTTTTCTGGCATTGGACACAGTGTTGGAGAAACAGAAAGAAGTACAATGTAAGTTGTATATTTTGCAACCCTTCCCTTTCTACGAAGAACTTTGTTAAATACCTTTCCCGACGTCTGATATCATAGCAATGAGGATTCTATGAATGACAAATTATAATTTATAATCTACATAATTATCAACCAATATAATTATTGCCAGTGGTCATACTACTCGGTCCATTTTTTTTTCTTTAGGGATAGGGGAACCCATATCCATCTTATGGATATCCTAAACTTCTATCCACCTTCTAGAAAACTTCTCAGTCCTGAGCTGTCAAAGAGTTTCTCTGCTGTGTTCTTAGGGTAAGTTTTATTTTTCCTGGGCACACCAAGCTTACCCCCTGTCTTCCTCAAGACATAACTCTTTGTTTTCCTTTATCTTCTCTATGATGATGACTTCATGACCAATGGGTTCAGGTCTCAATGGAACTTGCTAATGGCATACAAGTTCGCAAACACATACTTTCATACAGTGAAAATTAGAAAGTACAGATTCCAAATGCATAGCGGTAAAACAGAACGTTTTAATTTTACTAAGCAAAGGATAACAGTGCATAGAATAGAAAACTGGGGTGTGAAGAAATAACACCTTTTCTTTTGAACTAAATTAAATAAGTTCTTTCATGTATTAGATAAATATATTGTCAAGTTCAAGTTTGAGTTTTGTTTTTCTATTCAAGATGGCTGGGTTGAGACAGGGAAGGTCTCAGGCAGTTTAGGGTTGGTTTCTAACTTTGTATGTAACTAAAGCTGACCTTTGACTCCTGCCTTCGGTGTCCTCAGTTTCATTTCTAGGATTATGGATGTGCATCATCAAACTACAAAGATTTTCTTAGATGGGATTTATTGCACTTCCTTTGGACTCTGAAGGAGTTGGCAAAATCCAGGGTCAACTCCAGTAGGAAAAGTATCTTCAGTAATATAGTACCCTTGTGTCTTTCTTTGTTTTTATTTATTTTTTGAAAATGATCTTTTCTTATTTTGCATACCTATCCTAGTTTCCACTCCCTCCCCTCCTACACCTTCCTCTCTCCCCAGCCCCATCCACTCCTCAGAGAGAGTAAGGCTTCCCATGGGGAGTCAACAAAGTCTGATACAACTTTGAGGCAGGACCAAGGCCCTCCCCCTTATACTTGGGCTGAGCAAGGTATCCCTCCAAAAAGCCAGTCCAAGCACGAGGGATAAATCCTGGTCCCACTCCCAATGTCTCCACAGACTGCCCAAGGAACCCATCTGTCACCAGCATTTAGAGGGCCTAGTTTCTGAATAGTTTTTACCTAAGATGCTACCACTAGATGGCAGCACACAGACTCTTATATTAATGGTAAGTCTCAATTCCATAAGACTTCTGGGGCAGAAGATTTGGTG